>WSYH01003402.1:0-67891 GCA_036426205.1 Ascaphus truei
ATTTCCAGGTTGTATTGGGCGTGGCATGGGATTACCTGGTGGGAAATTTCCAGGTTGTATTGGGCATGGCATGGGATTACCTGGTGTGGGAGATTTGCAGGTTATATTGGGCATAGCATGGTATTACCTGGTGTGGGAGATTTCCAGGTTGTATTGGGCATGGCATGGGATTACCTGGTGTGCAAGATTTCCAGGTGGTATTGGGCGTGGCATGGGATTACCTGGTGTGGGAGATTTGCAGGTTATATTGGGCATAGCATGGGTTTACCTGGTGTGGGAGATTTGCAGGTTGTATTGGGCATGGCATGGGATTACCTGGTGTGGGAGATTTCCAGGTTGTATTGGGCGTGGCATGGGATTACCTGGTGTGTGGAGATTTCCAGGTTGTATTGGGCATTGCATGGGATTACCTGGTGGGAAATTTCCAGTGTTGTATTGGGCATGGCATGGGATTACCTGGTGTGGGAGATTTCCAGGTTGTATTGGGCGTGGCATGGGATTACCTGGTATGGGAGATTTGCAGGTTATATTGGGCATAGCATGGGATTACCTGGTGTGGGAGATTTCCAGGTTGTATTGGGCATGGCATGGGATTACCTGGTGTGGGAGATTTCCAGGTTGTATTGGGCGTGGCATGGGATTACCTGGTGTGGGAGATTTGCAGGTTATATTGGGCATAGCATGGGATTACCTGATGTGCGAGATTTCCAGGTTGTATAGGGCATGGCATGGGATTACCTGTTGGGAGATTTGCAGGTTATATTGGGCATGGCATTACCTGGATGCGACCCCGGCTCGGACCCTATTTAGGCTCCTCCCAAAACAATTTTTTTTTAATAAATTGGTGAATTCGGATGATAGAAAAAAACGCGAACGTGCTTTTTTGAGATTAGTTTGCGGCTGAAAGGAAATGACCAATTCTGTGAGTAATAGGTACTTATGAACATGATAGAGAAACACATACATGCCTATTACTCACAGTACCTTTTTTATATACATGTTTGTTTTTAATTATTAATAATAATAATAGTAACATGTTCTTGTATAGCGCTGCTAGTTTTACATAGAGCTTTAAAGAGACATTTTGCAGGCACAGGTACCTGCCCCGCAGAGCTTACAATCTATGTGTATCCCTGTTTCCCCCACCCAATCTCATCTCGGGTCTATTTTGGGGAATATTGCTTGGGTTACATGGCATAGTGTGGTGCATACCTGCTGGTAACAGGGGGACCTGAGTCTCTCGCATGATGTAATAGGGGAAAGTCAGGACAGGCTTCTGGGGTCTTGCCCGATTTCTACTCACAGGTGCAGCGCCTCCATCTCATGCAGCCCCCAGGTGTATGGGGTGAAGTTTCTACAGAAGAATAACGTCCCCCTCCTCCCAATATACTTCACTCTTAGGCAGGAGGTATTATAAAACTCAGGATACTTTATTTGATCTTCCAGAATTCAGCCGTCACAGATGAACAGCAGTCAGTTGTTAGGGTATCCACCCTCAGGATGCCCTTGGATCCTTGCTCTTCCCCTATCCCCTTGTGGGATAGGAGGTATGGTTCCCCACCTCTCCCCAGAGGGAGGGCCTCAAGCCTGCCAGAGCCCTGACAGCTTAGTACGGTGAACCTGTCTCTCTCAAAGGTAGAGGCAGAACTGGCTAAATCAGGAAGTACAGTGCATTAAGTACAGCTCCAGTAAGCACCACCCCTGTGCCTCTAATTGGACACAAGGCCTGATGACACTGCCTTCACTGACTCACTGCACTGCATGTGTGGGGAAAACCCATGATTACTCCTGGCAAACCTACCCTTACTAGGGTTTACTGCCAGGAGGAGGACAGAATAATAGCCCAAAACTACCCAGGGCTACATATGTTTTTGGTGCCTGAGGCACAGGGGGATAAAGTGACTTGCCCAAGGCACAAGGAGCCGACACCGGGAATTGAACCACGTTCCCCTGCAACAATATCAGTGCCAGTCAGTGTCTTTACTCACTGAGCCGCTCCTTTTCAACTGGGTTGATTATTACTGGCCAATGATTTGGGAGCTGCTCACATTCTGATTGGTTAGAATTTTGCAGTAGGTGGTCACTAGACATATAAGGGGCTTACTGGGCTACAGTAGAGGCAACTTTTATTCTAACAAAAACCAGTGGCAATTCCCCAAAAAACCCAGGAAACACCCAGGTACATTCTGAATATGCCTTAAACTTTCCTTAAACTAGCCCCAGCATTTCTGCATTGATTAATGGCCTATCAGATTAACAGCGGGAGTCCCTGGCAGTCCCATTCAAACTGAATTGGATTGCCAGGGATCCCTGCTGTGTTAATCCTATGGATCGTTAGTCAATGCAGAAATGCCTTAAACGTGCCTCAAACTAGCCCAGCACATACCCAGCACATACCCAGCACATACCCAGCACATACCCAGCACATACCCAGCACATACCCAGAACATACCCAGCACATACCCAGCACATACCCAGCACACACCCAGCACACACCCAGCACACACCCAGCACACACCCAGCACACACCCAGCACATACCCAGAACATACCCAGAACATACCCAGAATGTAACCCGGCTAGTTTACAGCAAATGTTAGAATAAACGTTGCCTCTACTGTATTTGTACACACCTTTGTTAGGTGATTTTGTCTCAGCTTAGTTTGGGCTTTACACTGAAGCTAACAGGGACATTATGAAAATACATATTTGTATTTGTCCCTTTGCTTCAAAATATATTTTTCCTTGATACTTCTGCTGGATATATGCTTTATATATGTTGCATATATCCTATATATATGCTGTATATATGTTGTATATATCCTATATCTGCTGTATATATGTTGTATATATCCTATATATCTGCTGTATATATGCTTTATATACTGTATGTTGTATATACCCTATATATCTGCTGTATATATGTTGTATATCTGCTGTATATATTATGTGTATATGATGTATATCTGCTGTATATATGATGTGTATATGATGTTTATCTGCTGTTTATATTATGTGTATATGATGTATACCTGCTGTATATATGCGGTATATATCCTGTATATATGTTGTATATCTGCTGTATATATTATGTATATATTCTGTATTTATCCTGTTTATATGTTGTATATCTGCTGTATATATGACGTATACCTGCTGTATATACTATATATAATGTATATATGCTGTAGATATCCTGTATATATGCTGTATTTATCCTGTATATATGATGTATACCTGCTGTATATATGATGTATATGTGCTGTATATATGCTGTAGATTCTGGAGCTGAAGTACAAAGATTTTATTAGATATTTTTTTTTCTTTAAAATTTTAGTGCTTAAAAGTATTGCCCACCTTACAAACTGCACTCACACACGTGACGCATAATTCATTATTTGAACACAATTTTGGCACATTTTGAGTACCTGATTGATTCATAGTTACATAGTTACATAGTTACATAGTAGATGAGGTTGAAAAAAGACTTCCGTCCATCAAGTTCAACCTATGCTAAATTTAGACAACAGATACTTTATCCTATATCTATACTTATTGATCCAGAGGAAGGCAAACAAAAAACCACATTAAGGGGAAAATTAATTCCTTCCTGACTTCAAGAATTGGCAATCGAATTAATCCCTGGATCAACATCCTTCCCATGTATACGTATTTGGTATATCCCTGTATACCTTTCCCATCTAAAAAGATGTCCAACCTTTTTTTGAACAAATCTATTGTATCTGCCATCACAGTCTCCATGGGTAATGAATTCCACATTTTAACTGCCCTTACTGTAAAGAATCCTTTCCTTTGTTGCTGGTGAAATTTCCTTTCCTCCAACCTTAAGGGATGGCCCCGAGTCCTTTGTACTGCCCGTGGGATGAATAGTTCTTTTGAAAGCTCCTTGTAGTGTCCCTGAATATATTTGTATATAGTTATCATATCCCCTCTTAAACGCCTCTTTTCTAATGTAAATAAATCTAATTTAGCTAGCCTCTCCTCATAAGTTAGAATGTCCATCCCCTTTATTAATTTACAATTTAAATGAAAACAATTACGTGTATTTAGTATTTAAAACTTGTGTTTGTAAATGTAAATTATTAGTGTCATATTTATTATAGCTATACTGGGAAAATAATACATTTTGTTAAACTATACAGTATAGTGATACATCCGTGCTGCATAAAAGAAAGATTAATGGGCTTGATATATAGCAACTTAATTTTGCGCTAACGCTATTAACAGACTTCTTAGGGTTTACGCCAAGTCGGACTTGGCGTTTATTAATGACGCACTCTTTGTGCTGTGCAGAAACATTCTTTTTTTTTAGTATATACCATTAACATCAGTACGCCTAGCGCTGTCCCTTTCTGCACGACAACAAAAATGAAAAAAAAAAAACGTATTTTTGACGCTGACGATGTTTGCTGCGCTTAGTACACAGGGCCCTATTTGTTTTTGTTTTGTAGTCTGGAGACTTTGATACAAAACCTCCATAATCTTTCTCCTCAAGCCGAAATCCCGCAGGCATCAATATTTCAGCTTTGTTTACCCAATTATCTATGTTTGCCAAAGAAAATTGAAATTTATAGTGACAAGAAATAGATGAGAAAATGTTCTCTTGTGTTTAATTACAGGAACCCATCTGATACATGGGGATCCCTTTGGGATCAGACAATGCAACGGAAATGTACCTTGGGACCGTCTCCCAACATTAGCAATGTTTCTGTTTATCGCAATACTTTGTCATTGTTCCTGTGAGACTAATTTGTCTTCCTTGCTGCCAAACCTTTGTGGGCATCGACACAGGGGAACTTTTAGCAGACATCGGAAGTGGAGTGAGGGCTTTAGCTAATGATTGCCATGTTAGATCATTGGAATATGAGGGATTAGGAGTTACAAATAATTGTTAGATGTGAGGGGAATTGTTTAATGTGCAGACGGGCTCCCAGAATACAGCCCTGGGGTAAATTGGGCTCTTAAGGTCCCGAATGACCAAGTTTTGGAAAACAGGAGAATGGAAATCATGCCCCATTGCTGTCTGTCTGTGAGTGTGCCTGGCCTTATATCCCATGGCTGTCTGTGAGTGTGCCTGGCATATATCCCATGGCTGTCTGTCTGTGAGTGTGCCTGGCATATATCCCATGGCAGTCTGTGAGTGTGCCTGGCATATATCCCATGGCAGTCTGTGAGTGTGCCTGGCATATATCCCATGGCTGGCTGTCTGTGGGTGTGCCTGGCATATATCCCATGGCTGTCTGTCTGTGAGTGTGCCTGGCATATATCCCATGGCTGTCTGTCTGTGAGTGTGCCTGGCATATATCCCATGGCTGTCTCTGTGAGTGTGCCTGGCATATATCCCATGGCTGTCTGTCTGTGAGTGTGCCTGGCATATATCCCATGGCAGTCTGTGAGTGTGCCTGGCATATATCCCATGGCAGTCTGTGAGTGTGCCTGGCATATATCCCATGGCTGTCTGTCTGTGAGTGTGCCTGGCATATATCCCATGCCAGTCTGTGAGGGTGCCTGGCATATATCCCATGGCTGTCTGTGAGTGTGCCTGGCATATATCCCATGCTGTCTGTCTGTGGGTGTGCCTGGCATATATCCCATGGCAGTCTGTGAGGGTGCCTGGCATATATCCCATGGCTGTCTCTGTGAGTGTGCCTGGCATATATCCCATGTCTCTCTGTGAGTGTGCCTGGCCTTATATCCCATGGCTGTCTCTCTGTGAGTGTGCCTGGCGTTATATCCCATGTCTCTCTGTGAGTGTGCCTGGCCTTATATCCCATGGCAGTCTGTGAGGTTGACTGGCATTATATCCACGTCTGTCTTGTAGGGTGCCTGGCATTATATCCCATGGCTGTTCTCTGTGAGTGCTGGCCGGCATTATATCCCATGGCTGTCTGTCTCTGAGTGTGCCTGCCTTAATCCCATGGCTGTCTGTCTCTGAGTGTGCCTGGCCTTATATCCCATGGCTGTCTGTCTCTGTGAGTGGCCTGGCTATATCCATGGCTGTCTGTCGTGAGTGTGCCTGGCCTTATATCCCATGGCTGTCTGTCTCGTGAGTAGTTTGCTTGGCCTTATTCCCATGGCTGTCTGTCTCTGTGAGTGTGCCTGGCCTTATATCCATGGCGTGTCTCGTGAGTGTGCCTGGCTTATATCCCATGGCTGTCTGTCTGAGTGTGCCTGGACTTATACCCATGGCAGTCTGTCTCTGAGTGTGCTGGCCTTATATCCCATGGCGTCTGTCTTGGAGTTGTGCTGGCCTTATCTCCATGGCAGTCTGTCTGTGAGTGTGCCTGGTCTTATATCCCATGGCTGTCTGTCTCTGAGTGTGCCTGGCCTTATATCCCATGGCAGTCTGTCTGTGAGTGTGCCTGGCCTTACATCCCATGGCAGTCTGTGAGGTTGCCTGGCCTTATATCCAATGTCTGTCTCTGTGAGTGTGCCTGGCCTTATATCCCATGGCTGTCTCTCTGTGAGTGTGCCTGGCATATATCCCATGGCTGTCTGTCTCTGAGTGTGCCTGGCCTTACATCACATGGCTGTCTGTCTCTGAGTGTGCCTGGCCTTATATCCCATGGCTGTCTGTCTCTGTGAGTGTGCCTGGCCTTATATCCCATGGCTGTCTGTCTGTGAGTGTGCCTGGCCTTATATCCCATGGCTGTCTGTCTCTGTGAGTATGCCTGGCCTTATATCCCATGGCTGTCTGTCTCTGTGAGTGTGCCTGGCCTTATATCCCATGGCTGTCTGTCTCTGTGAGTGTGCCTGGCCTTATATCCCATGGACGTCTGTCTCGAGTTGGGCCTTGGCACTTATACACCATGCAGTCTGTCTCTGAGTTGTGCTGGCCTTATATCCCCATGGCAGTCTGCTCTGGAGTTGGCTGGCCTTATTGCCATGGAAGTCTGTCTGTGAGTTGGCCTGGTCTTATATCCCATGGCTGTCGTGTCTTGAGTGTGCCCTGGCCTTATATCCAATGGCAGTCTGTCTGTGAGTGTGCCTGGCCTTACATCCCATGGCAGTCTGTGAGGTGCCTGGCCTTATATCCAATGTCTGTCTCTGTGAGTGTGCCTGGCCTTATATCCCATGGCGTCTCTTGTGAGTGTGCCTGGCCTTATATCTCCATGGCTGCTCTCTGTGAGTGTGCCTGGCATTATCCCATGGCTGTCTGTCTCTGAGTGTGCCTGGCCTTACATCACATGGCTGTCTGTCTCTGAGGAGTGTGCTGCCTAATATCCCATGGCTGGTCGGTCTCTGTGAGTTGCCTGGCCTTATATCCCATGGCTGTCTGTCTGTGAGTGTGCCTGGCCTTATATCCATGGCTGTCGTCTGTGAGTATGCCGGGCCTTAGATCCCATGGCTGTCTGTCTGCTGGGAGAGTGTGCCTGCCTTATATCCCAATGGTGTCTGTCTCTGTGAGTGGCCTGCCTTATATCCCATGGCAGTCTGTCCTGAGTGTGCCTGGCCTTATATCCCATGGCTGTCTGTCTGTGAGTGTGCCTGGCCTTATATCCCATGGCAGTCTGTCTCTGAATGTGCCTGGCCTTATATCCCATGGCTGTCTGTCTCTGTGAGTGTGCCTGGCCTTACATCGCATGGCAGTCTGTCTCTGAGTGTGCCTGGCCTTATACCTGTCTCTTCCCTACTTCCCCTTTTGAGAAGTGAGACTACGCTTGCGCTTCTCCAGTCTCCGGGAACTACACCGTGTTATAGTGCGTGGTTACATAGATCTGGTAATGGTGTTTGCAGGCACATCCCTAAGCTCTTTCTGTATAATTGTATGTATCCCGTCTGGCCCCATTAACTTTTCCCCTTTCAGTTTTGATACATACAGAAGAACTTTCTCTTCTGTATATGGACTTAATAGACAAATAGACCGTTAAGTATGTATGGGTATGCATCTATGGGTGTATATATGTACCAGTAAAAGTGTGTCTAAGCTGTGTGTACAGGATATCAGGGGTGCGCAAACTGGGGGGAACAATCCTTTCTGGGCGGGGAGCAGTGCGCCGCTTACAGAGGCCCCGCGCTCTTCCACGCAACATTTAAATTACACGCCAGGGGAGCGCGGCAGAGGCGTACTTCGGAGACAGGGAAGCTGCTACCCTGACAACCACAGTTCAATTTGAATACATTGTTTCCGACGGCAGCTCGCACCTACAGTGGCGACAAAGTTTATTAGAGCAAATGCCGCCGGTTCACCGGGATTTACTCCGGCTGGTGCTGAGAATAGTCAGCGCATCAGCCGCATCCAGCTGCGTCCCCTCCGTTCCCCCCCCCTCCAATCCGTGCGCAATTTATATACTTTCCCGACCCCCTAGCTGCGCCTGCTGTGCCCCTCTGCTTCCCCGCTCCCCCGCTTACCTCACTTCAAACCTTCAGGGGAGTCGGGGAAGCCGGGGAAGCCGGGGAAGCCGGGCGCTCACGTGACTGTGACGTCACCGACGTCACGCGAACGAGCCGCTTGTCAACGCTACTCCACGCTGCCGCCACGCATCCTGCCGTGCGGTTTTTGCTTCAATAAACTTTGTCGGTGCTGTAAGCACGCTCCCCCTCCAAAGCCAGCACCCTGAACGAGGCCTTACCTTGTCTCCGGCGGTTTCTGGCAACGGCCATGACGTCATGACATCAGAAAAGCAGGAGAAAAGGTAAGGGGGGCGGGAAGGGGGGGGCATGAGCATGGGGAGGAGAGCAGGCAGGGGGGCGCAGACAGAAACGTTTGTGCACCCCTGCAGTGTGGTATAAGTGCAAGTTCTATTCCCATTTTGTTTGTGTGTCCTGTACAATCTGATACCCCCTGTGGGCACTTAATTCCCCAGAGGGCTATATTAAAGCAAAAGTGGTGTACTACGGGGGTAAAACAACTGCATCAAATACATGTATTGATTTAAATGGTATTTTATACTTACGGTAGATACATATGGTGCAAATATTTGCACAATAACTGCACCACGTTACCCTTGGTACATGAAGTTATTTGTCAAAGTCTCCTGGCTGTAAAACTGCAGCAAAAATAGTGCACCTGATTTATTAAAGAGAACCCCCCAATTAATTTCAACGGGAAACATTTTCCTTGATAAATTGGTGCAGTTTTCTAGCTGGTTCCCCAGTTTTCTAGAGGGCAGAAAGATAAAATAACTCCCCTAAGCCCCAGTGGTTTTGAAATAAAACGTATGGGCTACGACTCTGAGACCATTAATACTGCACAGGATGAGTCCAGGAAAAGATGCTACCCGTGTAAAGAGATGTTTTTTCTGTAATACTGTATATACAGGGCAGATATTTTGCCCCAGAACTGCAGCACCTTTGCTGTGATACACACAGTAAGCTTAGTCGTTGAAATAAAACCATTAGAACTTTTCACCCCAATGACACTACAAATGACATAGGGTCAGCCCTATGAGCTTAGAAGAAGTGAGGTCCCATGGAATTATAGTGAAGGGGACACGTCTGCAGGGACAAATCTAGAAAGATAAGGGCTTTAAGTCAGCTGTCATTATAATGCCATTCAATTATCTTTATTTTCCAATCAAGTTTCCGAGGGAGATGGGGGGGGGGGGGGGGGGGGGGGGGGGGGGGGGGAAAAACAGAAATGAAGAAGGGGGGGGGAGGTAGGGGGGCTGGTCTCTCACATATAAACCTTACTTGGTCGTTATGATTTAAGCGGGGAAGTCTGTATTTTAGCCTGGTCGCCAATATTTTACTGAAGATTTTTACATCTGAAATTTGCAGTGATATCGGCCTTTATCCTCCTTATAAATTACTATGATGTTTTCTTTGGCCATTTCTTTCGGTATCTGTTCGCCCTTCAGGAAACCGTTATATAGATCTGCTAGATATGGGATCAACGTCCTTGTAGATGTCTTATAATATAGGTTTGATATTCCGTCTGGGCCTGGGGCTTTTGCTGTTTTTAGCGACGTTATTGCTTCCCTGACTTTTATCTCTGGGATCTTCGCATTCAGCTTAACATGATCTTCTTCAGTTAGCTGCGGGAGGTTACAGCTCCTCACGTACGTTCCCATTTCAGCGAAGCTAAAAGCTTTAGGATTTGGTTCTGACAAATCTAGGTGGTATAGTTTTGAATAAAACTGTGAATCTCCTTAGCTCTTTCATTCGATGGCTGAGATGTTTGATCTTTTTTTTTAAATCTCTATTAGCTTATTAGCCAGCAGTCTATATGCTTTGTTGACCTTATTGTAGTAGGTTTGGTTTGTCCATTTTAGAGCCTGTTCTATTTCTTGAAATTTGAATCTTTTAGGTGCCTCTCTTGTCTGGTATGGGATTTCATATATTTTGTTTAGATGGGTTCTAAATCCAGAGATACTCTTTCTGTCCCTGGTTTTGAACTTTCTTCCTGTGCGAGGCTATTGAGGTCTGTTGTCTCTTTTTTGTGGCCTTGTGGGCATCCCATAACATGGCTGTAGATTCCACTGTGCCTTTATTTATTTGAACAAAGAATTATAGCGAGTCACCTATCTGTTTATCAATTTCCAGGTGGTTCGGAAAGGAATCATTTAGTCTCCATTGATAATTTCTTGGTACTGTATGTCAAATGGGGGAAGGAATATTACCTCCACCAGGTCCTGATCTGACCATGTTATTGGGCCCATATTTACATGCGCCACTCCCTCTATCATATCTGTAGATAAAAATGTATGGTCAATTCTACAATAAGAGTTGTACGGTGTTGAATAAAAGGATTAATCCCTCTGTCCCTTGTGATTCCAGTGCCAAGTATAAGCTAGGGAAAACTCTTTCATCATTGCTCTAAAATTCAGCCGTATTTTGGGTTGCTCTTGCATACCTCTGACCAGTCGGGGTGGTCCTATCAGCCTCTGAATCATGAATCAGATTAAAGTCTCCCCCGACTATCATAGATTCTGTTTGGTTGTCTCTGATATTTTCTAAGGTGTTTCTGAGAGACTCTGTCTGTAGGGCGTACTAAGGTCACTTCCACTCCTGAGAGGAGACCTTGAATGATCAGAAATTCACCCTCTGGGTCTCTGTAACTGCGTGTGTTTGGGATGGAATTTCGTGCTTGATTAATATGGCTACTGCTCTTTTCTTACTGGTATATGAAGCATAAAATGCTGTTTTGTAGATACCCCTGAAGGTGTTGGGGAGATTTTGCATGTCACAGTGGGTCTCTTGAAGAAACAAGATATCTCATTTGAGTGTTTTAAACTCTCTGAGGGCTAGACTTCTTTCCCATTATAATGGAGACCCTTGACAATGAGAGATACGAGTTTTATTGGGATATGTGTAGCCATATTATTAGTAATTGAAGCTTTTCAGTTCTTGTTCTTTTTATTTATTTTATAGTAGTGATTCATAGTCAGGAGCAGTTGTATTCTGCTGCAGCTGCGTCGTCTCCTATTTTGGTAGGTACCATAAGTCGTGTGTCGGGTCTCTTGGTGGGAGCATTGGGGAAGGTATATAGGTGGGGTGTGGGGGAAATAAGGGATCGATGGGTGTGTAGGACACCCCATCCATGTCTAACGGCCAGTCCCTACGAGAACCAGTCCTTCGGGCATAAGGCGCTTCTGGGTGGGTCACAGGTTTTGGTGTAACTGGGCTTTGCCATTCCCAAACATTCCAGACTCTGCCATTCCCAAACTATCCAGACTCTGCTATTCCCACACTATCCACTCTGCCATTCCTAAACTATCCGGACTCTGCTATTCCTAAACTATCCAGACTCTGCTATTCCCACAATATCAGGACTCTGCCATTCCCAAACTATCCACTCTGCCATTCCTAAACTATCCGGACCCTGCCATTCCCAAACTATCCGGACTCTGCCATTCCCAAACTATCCACTCTGCCATTCCTAAACTATCCGGACCCTGCCATTCCCAAACTATCCGGACTCTGCTATTCCCACACTATCCACTCTGCCATCCTCCTATCCGACGCTATTCCTAATATCCGGACTCTGCTAGTCCAAACTATCCGGACTCTGCCATTCCCAAACTATCTGGACTCTGCCATTCCCAAACTATCTGGACTCTGCCATTCCCAAACTATCCGGACTCTGCCATTCCCAAACTATCCGGACTCTGCCATTCCCAAACTATCTGGACTCTGCCATTCCCAAACTATCTGGACTCTGCCATTCCCAAAACATACCTGGACTCTGCCATCCCAAACTATCGGACTCTGCCATTCCCAAACTATACAGGACTCTGCCCATTCCCAAACTATCCGAATCGCCATTCCCAAATATCCGGACTCTGCCATCCCAAACTATTGGCATCTGGATTCCCAAAATATCCGGACTCTGCATTCCCAACTATCGGACTCTGCCATTCCCAATATCGGAACTCCATTCCCAAAATATCTGGACTCCTGGCATTCCCAAAACTATCGGACTCTGCATTCCCAAACTATCCGGACTCTGCAACATCTTCCCAAACTATCCAGCTCGGCTATTCCCAAACTATAGGACTCTGACACATTCCCCAAACTATCGGACTCTGCCATTTACAAACTATCCGGACTCTGACATCACAAACTATCCGGACTTGCCATTTACAAACTATCCGGACTCTGACCATTCCCAAATAAAACTTCCGGACTCTGACATTTACACAACTATCCGGACTCCTGCATTTACAACAACTCTATTCCACTTGACATCCCAAGGACTATTCGGACTCGTGCATTACAAACTATCCGGACTCTGCATCTTACAAACTATCGGACTTGCACATTTACAAACTATCCGACCTATTCAAACTATCCGGACTTCTGCGATTCCCAAACTATACCGGACTCTGCCATTTACAAACTATCAGGACTCTGGCATTACAAAATATCCGGACTCTGCCCTACAAACTATCCGGACTCTGACATTCCAAACTATCCGGACTGTGCCATTTTACCAAACTATCCGGACTCGACATTCCCAACTATCCGGACTCGCCATTCCCAAACATGACTCTGACATTCCAAACTATCCGACTTGCCATTTACAACTATCCGGACTCTGCCATTTACAAACTATCCGGACTCTGCCATTCCCAAACTATCCGGACTCTGACATTCCCAAACTATCCGGACTCTGCCATTTACAAACTATCCGGACTCTGCCATTTACAAACTATCCGGACTCTGCCATTTACAAACTATCCGGACTCTGCCATTCCCAAGCTATCCGGACTCTGCCATTTACAAACTATCCGGACTCTGCTTTCCCATAGAGCTCAAAAAAGACAAACATTAAAAAAAAACTCAACATACAGTATTAAAACTTTGCAACATTCCTAACACATTTCAACTATACAAAGAAATAAACGTTATTTGCAACTCTATTTCTCATACTTTTAACTGCCCACTTTTCAGGAAACTCCATCGCAGATTATCCCACGGCATTTTTAACCCGCTACAAACCCCTCTCTCATTCCCTGTTTCTGCTCCATCACATATCTCTAAATCCCATGGGGATAAGTCTGTTTTCTTGACCCTATTAGGGCCTCCTCTTTTTATCAGATAGGCCCCATGGTGCATCCCTAAACCCCCAAGTTCAGACCCACATCTGTGTGGGAGGATGAGCAATTTCAACGTCTGATATCCCTATCTGGGTAGGTTTAGGACCATTATTTCACCCTCCCCCTCCCTCAGTAGTCTTTCCAAGTCTAATGGAACCATCTCTGAGGCTTCTCGTGTTGGTTTTATTTATATCTTAACCCTCCCATGCCCCATTTACGTTACCAGATGGCTTCTGTCGTTCTCTCGGCAAAGCAGGCATTCCTTTCCAGCTTGTACTGCGAGGTGAAGAAGAAAATAGGGGGGTTGGGGTTTGGGGGGGGAGGGGTTGCAGTAGAGCTTAAGAGGCCTTTTGGGCTAACGCTAATGCTTGGTCTGTTATGGCAACTAGGATTCTTACTTCTGGGCCTCAAACTCAACTCCACGTGGCGTTATTAGATTACTTGCGTATCTTGACTCGATCTTCATCTCTTGTTCGACGTCTGATGTGCTGATTTCTGGCTTGTCCCATCCTCTGATCTGGGGGGCAAGTCTAACAGCCCTGGCCCCCGTTGGGAGATCTTTGTCCTTGTACGAAATCTTTCCATGTCCGTTCCTAGGACTAGCGCCATCGGGAAGGCCTCTGCTTCTCCCGGGTACCTCACGGATGCCTGCTATCCCTGCTCACCACCAGCCGAAAGGGAAAGCCTCATCTGTATCTGACTCCATATTCCCTAAGTGCTGCAGTCGCTGGGCGTCGCTCTCTCCTTCTTGCTTGTGTCAGCATCGACAGATCATGGAATATTTGGATGTGTGAGTCTTCAAATTCGATAGACTCCCTATTCCTACATACTTTTAATTATTTTGTCTTTTGTCTCGTAGTGTAACGTGGTTATCACGACTCTGCAATTCCCGCACTGCGCTCTATCCATCAGCAGCGTTGTATGACGCAGGGTTGGATCGATAGATGTAAATGGGCGCTTTAGACATGGTTGCAGTTCCTCCGTTATGATCGATTCTGGAACGTTTCAGATCCGAAGGTTCTAATGTAGCATGAAAAATTAATTTTGAATAGGGCTGTATGAGAAGCTCCATAGTGCCCCCCTCAACTCAGTATTTTAATCATCTGACACACAAACAGTTAACTTGCGTTACAAGCTACAGCTTAATCATACATGTATTGTTTTTATTGGGGTTAGGACCTGGTCTGGCTTTCTGTGTTTGTCTAGAAGTGAGGTTATCTGGGGTCAAGTCTGGTCTGGGAAATTGGGGTAATTAAAACCTGGAGTCACAACCCTTTTCAGAGGTAAAAAGCAAAAGCCCTTTTTATGTAATTTAAAAGAGTTCCCTTCAGTGAGAGAGAATGCCAGAGGGTTTGGCCAGGAAGACATTCCATATATCTGTGTAAGTTTACTAAATATAAATTACTATTATTATTCAAGTATTTAAACTTTATACTCATTACCATATATGTTTTGTCAATTTGATGTAACATTGGGCACCCCTGTCTTCTGTTGTATACATTTGCCACGCTCAGTAGAACTCATTTTGGCATAAATACAGTATATATTCATGATGTGGTGGATGTAGGAGTTTGAGCTATCTGGGAATATGTGTGTTAATCAATTTCTGACTGGTAACAGTCTATGGAGGTAGGTGGCACCTCCCCCCAGTGCTCGCCCCTCCTCACCTTTTTAACTTGGGAGGTTCTGGCAACTTGCTGAATGGACAGGACTCACTGCAGCTCCTTCCCCTCATACAGAGGTAACAGGAAGGGTTCACAGTTTTAGTGTTAGGAACTGCATTTTTGTTTTACCTTGACGTTTGGTATGCAGGCTTACGACGCTTTGGCCAACGGATTTAACTAAAAAAACAAGTAATTACTATTATTATTCAAGTATTTAAACTTTATACTCATTACCATATATGTTTTGTCAATTTGATGTAGCATTGGGCACCCCTGTCTTCTGTTAAATATAAAATATCGTTGATCTGATATTATTCACAAGAATAACAAATATATGTAAAACATTTGTGATCAGACAAATGCAATAATGCTAAACAATCCATGATTATGAAAGTGCAAAGGTCAGATATCTGTTTTCTGATACACAAATAGAAGTTATGTTGGTAAAAGTGGATCTACGTGTGTATTTGAATCATACCAATGCAACCGTGAAGATAGCATTCTTGTACTGTAGGTATTATAGAAAGAAAGATATGGAGCATTTTTCATACTCTGGCATTTTTTGATTAAAAAGAAAAGCTATTTTCTCTCCCTAAGCATTCGAGATATGAATTTGGAATTCAACATAGAGGATGAATTATGCGCATTACACACGTGGATTCCTATATTTCCAACTTCAAGCCTCTCTGAAGGGATCTGATATTGTTATGTTTTCTATTTTGATCCTGTTTATTTTTAAGAAACTATCTGCATATATTGTACTGTATGTTTCTTGTAATATTCTTTTTATGTAACTAAGCACTGTACTACTGTTGTATTTTAAATCTAAAAATAAGTGCTGTTTGGGCTGTATTTGAACTTTGCACGCTTTGAAGAGAGTAACTACATTTTCGGACACATTTTGCTATAATAGACTTTGAATGCTAATTACATTTTTGTCTTGGTAAATGGGGCCAAGGGCCCCAAGCAATAAGACTTTTCTTTATCCATGATGGCGGCAGTGATTTAAGGTTATATTTGTGGTGGATAAAGGGGAGAAATTACACATTTGAGGGAACCTGCCGAGGAGAATCGTGGGTCAGCGAGACCGCCCTTGTCACGTGTTCACAGGGGTGCCGTTCATGACAGCAGCTAAGGGCTGTTTTGATTCAAAAGCGGCAACAGGAATGTTATATTGTGGGGGGCTGATGTAGGGTGGTCAGCCATTTTAGGAAAACACTGAAGGAAGAAATTTCCCTCGATCTCTAATTTTAAAGACATGTATAAATTATTATAAAATATTGTGTGACAGATTTATGCGTATAAGTAATATGTGAATGTTTGTCACAGCGGGACTGGCGTCCTTGGGGCGTCCTGTAGAGCTAAGGCCTGTGATGGAAAATGGAAAGATGTTTTGCCCCTAAATGGGGAATGGGCAGGTAGCCGCGATGCCTTCAGCTTTGCGGTATGGAGTGCACCGCTAAACATTGGTGGGTTCTGGTTTTACATGCCCACTTGGGTTTAGGGTCAGTGGCCGGCACTTATGGTGAACACTGGTTTGTGTTATGGAGCTGGCAAGGTTATGGTAATAAATGCGATGGCCATTTATATCCCAAATAAGGTGTCTGTGTTTTATTGGGATTTGGGTGGCACGGCTGTTTTTATACTGTATAAAGAGATCAAGGAATGTAACAGTGAAGTGAAATGCTTCTAGCAGCAAAGGATAGGAATTGGAATTGATACAGTTAGGGCAGTGCCCATGTGGGAATTACTAGTGATGGAGACCATGGTGGCACACACGGGCGGTATCAATAAGAAAAGGTTAGACATATTTTTTATGTTATTAGACAATTATAAATATCTCACTGGGGTTTTTTTTTGTTTGTTTCCTCTAGAACAATTAAAATACAAATGTAGGAGCAGTACTGTATTGTGCAAAGGTGTTTGGATTTCCATATTTAATCATATTTAAATACGTGTTTATTATAATGGGAATATCCTAAAAGGAACCGCCTAGCCTTGGTGGGGGGATTATGTCAGTGTTTATTCTGGTAATCCATATTCTGGGTATTTTTGGCTGGCCATAACAATCTCTCTCTCGCTCCTTTTTAGCAAGGTGGGTAAGATTGGTGCTGCGGGGGGTAAAAAATAGTGGATTCAAGGACAATCTTTAAAGCAAAGGTCAAAAGTACAATCTTCTTCCTCACAGTCGCCCAGATCCCTATATGCGCATACACACCCACACAATAAATATGTAACATTTCAGTGCCCTCCTCTGGGCTCTTCCTAATCTAACTCCATGTTCTCACTAACGTGTATCTTTAAAGGCCAATTACATGACATCAAATCATATTTTCTCCTGGAGACAGCATTCCGTTAACTACTATAACACTATAACACTATAACACAATGCTATAACACTATAGCACAATATTATAGCACTATAACACATTGCTATAACACTATGACACAATATTATAACACTATAGCTCAATGCTATAACACTATAACACAATATTATAGCACTATAACACAATGCTATAACACTATAACACAATATTATAGCTCTATAACACTATAACATAATATTATAACACTATAGCTCAATGCTATAACACTCTAACACCATATTATAACACTACAGCACAATGCTATAACACTGTAACAGGCTGTAACAGGACTTATCCCTGTTCACAAATGTGCCTCTAATCCAGCAGTGTGGTGGTTAACTGCTGGTAGGCAATTAACTAACACCACCTGGCTGATTACAGGGGTTAGAAAAAGCCTGCCTCTGAGACAGGAAGTGAGACTCCTTAGTCCACAACTGGGCTGAACAAGGAGACAGACGTCTTGAGCCTGCCAAAAGAGACTGCAAGCTGACAACAAGACACAGGGGATAATACTTCTATACTTGGATCCTGACATTGCCTTATCACAGACGGGTGTGGACACCAGGAGAACAAAGAAGCCTTCCTGTACAGCAACCCAGCTAACAGATAAGACTTTTCTTTTAAGACTATTATCTATGTCTATCTAAGTATATGAATGTCTCTATGATTTGGGCTGCTGAATCGCTGGGCTAACCATCCAGTTAGAGAGCTGGATCAAAAGTGTATATATACTCCAGAGTGGAGCGGATTTTGTTTGCTGATTTACATGTTTGCTGTGTTTAAAGCAACAGGCGCAATAAAGCCTTATTTTAATTTCACCTTAAAACAGTCTCCATTGCATACCTCTGAACACGTCTCTTACACAGACATTAGTGCTAATTATATGCAAAAGAGGCATTGCTCCTAACAGGGCCGGTCCATTAAGGTTAACGCAGCGACTTTGTGTTACATTAGTTAGGCCATAGCTAAACCTGGCATTACTCACATCCTGACCCTGAAATAGGGATTTTACAGGGTCTGGATGGATGTAATACCATAGCTAGGTATGATTTAACCTACTTTTAATAGTTATTTAATAACTAACATTATTTCCCTCTTCTCTACTCTTTTCTACTTTAGTTAAATACTTATTTCTGGGCATAAAGTGCACACCAAATAAAAATATCACTTGTGAGCACATTCACATGTCTCAAACAGGTCTGCATAACATCAAGAACAGTCCGTTCATATATAAATACCACTTCCCAACATATGGTGGCAGTAGTGGGATTTGAACCTATGACGTGTGGACTGCCTCACTATCTAACCCTAGAATTTGATTATAAAATGTTGTAATTAGTCAGAGTTTTGTTTGCTGTACACAGCAATCATTTACTGGAGTAAATACATTGGTGTAGGCCTTATAGGGCGTATAGGGGATATAGTGAAATATGACACAAAACCCCCAATTTAAATAAAATATTACAAATAGTTTAAGATGTTCAGGCTTTGATGCAGAAAGATATAAGTAATAATAAATGGTTATTGGCTAATAATGATGAAATATTGGGTATTACTGAATTTGTATGCGTTTGTTTTTTTTTGCTCTTTGCTCTGCCTTGCAGGATTTTGTCCCTGATTTCTATCAGAACCATATTACATCTGTTTTACAACAACTTTACAATGCATAATCGGGGATCAAGCTCCAACTGCTGTTGAAAAGTATGAACAGCTGTCTCTGAGTAGGTTTGTTATTCCGCACGCTGCTGCTCCCACTCTGTAATATGGAGAGTATTTCAGGCACACGTCTCATCAATTTTCAAAGGAAGGTAAACTGCGGGTGCTCTTGGAGGTGGGGAAAAGCCTGTAGCACCCCAACATGTCCCGACGGAAGAAGCAAGTATCCAACAAGTCCCGACGGAAGAAGCAGGTATCCAACAAGTCCCGACGTAAGAACCAGGTACCCAACAAGTCCCGACATAAGAAGCAGGTACCCAACAAGTCCCGACATAAGAAGCAGGTACCCAACAAGTCCCGACATAAGAAGCAGGTACCCAACATGTCCCGACATAAGAAGCAGGTACCCAACAAGTCCCGACATAAGAAGCAGGTACCCAACATGTCCCAACGGAAGAAGCAAGTACCCAACAAGTCCTGACGTAAGAAGCAGGTACCCAACAAGTCCCGACTTAAGAAGCAGGTACCCAACAAGTCCCGACGTAAGAAGCAGGTACCCAACAAGTCCTGACGTAAGAAGCAGGTACCCAACAAGTCCCGACGGAAGAAGCAGGTACCCAACAAGTCCCGACGGAAGAAGCAGGTATCCAACAAGCCCCGACGTAAGAAGCAGGTACCCAACAAGTCCCGACGGAAGAAGCAGGTATCCAGGCACACAGACTCAATCAATAACTGATTTAGTTAGCAAAAAACAACCAACATTTCGACTGACCGATAGAGAGATGTCGGTCCTTTCAATAGGACCTTCTTACGTCCCCACAGTTAACGTTGATAGTTTTCACTTGGAAGTAGATATTTTAAGTTTGAAAGGTCTAAATTTCAAATCTTTCTGTTCTTCCAGCTCGGTGGAGGTGGTACAGCCAGCATCCACTGCAGCTGTTCCTGATAAAGAATACACCGCTCAGGGATGTAAGTTGAAGTCCACCTTTATTCCACTATTAAGAATCAGTCAGTGAGCACATATACTGACATATACTGACAGATCTGGCTCAATATGCTATATATAGGACTAGAGGTTCTTATAATATGAGTATTAATGAGAAGGCTGCCAGTAAATCACTGGCCAGTAATACAAACATTATTATTAAGCGTGCTGATAAGGGGGGTGCTTTGGTGGTACAGGACTATGTGGACTATAGAGAGGAAGCTGTTCGTCAGCTTTCAAATACCAGCTGTTAAATTACACTTGTTAGGGACCCTACTCCTGATTATGCTCGTGAGATTAATGATATACTAACAATGGGCCTTAACAACTGCTGGATAACTGAAAAGGAGGCTGAGTTTTTATATATGGAGCCCCCTA
Organism: Ascaphus truei; assembly: GCA_036426205.1. Classification (NCBI taxonomy): domain Eukaryota; kingdom Metazoa; phylum Chordata; class Amphibia; order Anura; family Ascaphidae; genus Ascaphus; species Ascaphus truei. Next base: position 20,554 of record WSYH01003402.1, read on the forward strand.
AATGGCCCGTATACGATACTCTATCCAAAATACCTGAGTATGTTTAAACCTCCCGGCAGACCGATTATAGCTGCCACCCACTCTCTGAACCCACCACTGGCAGTGTTTGTGGATAAGATTCTACAGCCTATAGTCCTGACCACACCCTCTTATCTCCGAGACACCTCAGATTTTCTGGCCAAATTAAAATCTATCGCTGAACATAGTGATAATCTCATTATGGGCAGTTTGGATGTTGCCAGTTTTATATACAATTATACCACATAAGGAGGGTCTTGACATAGTGAGATCAGCACTCCTGTCTCATTATAAGGATACAGTTCCTACAGAATATATTATGTTGCTGCTCCACTTCATTTTATATAAAAATTATTTCAAATTTGAACACCAATATTATTTACAGACTAAAGGTACGGCAATGGGCAGTAATTTGGCCCCGGCCTATGCCAATCTTTACATGGCCCACTTTGAGAAGGAGCATATTTTTGCATCAGTACACTATGCACATATACAGTGCTACTTTCGGTACATTGACGACATTTTTTTTCTATGGAAGGGCACAGAAGAGGAACTGTCCTTTTTCAGCTACCTCAGTGATTTAGACACACCCTGTATGCCTCACTAACACTTGGAGAAGCACACAATTGTCTTTCCTGGATGTTCTAATTAGCCAAACAGCAGGGGTTCTGCATACTGCTGTCTATAGAAAGCCAATAGATAGAAATTCTATACTAAGCACTGGCAGTCACCATTTGGAAGCCCTTATTAAGGCACGTCCCTTTTCACAAAAAGTATGAGTGTCTAGGATTACTAGCAGACCAGAACGATTGGGCCCTGCCATGTCGGATTTAAGGAAGCGATTTGAAGCTAGGGGTTTGTTACGACTGTGCTCGCCACAAACCGGGGCCGGACCGCGGGACTAAGGTTTGGTTATGAAATCACCAACCTTATGCTCTATGTGCAATAGTCTCTGCACTGGAGACATGTTTTGTCACCCACACACCGGTGAAAATGTCAAAGTCAAACATAGGATCACTTGCAGGTCCATGCATGTAGTGTATTTTATTAAATGTCCTTGTGAGCTTCTATGTATGTCGGCAAAATGACAAGGATGCTAAAACAATGCTGGGGGCCCTAGATAGGGATACAGCCCTGCTTAGGAGGGAAGCTTACTGGATTTCTCATTTCATGGAACTCATTTCTTGCATACCAGTAAGGGAGGTGGATGTCACGGGAGCTTGTGCAGGGGTATAATATAACACCAAAATATCTCTGGGTTGAATCGAATGCGACTAAGATATGATAAATATAGTTTATTCCTTGAAAAAGGTGAACACACAAGATATACAAATAACACACAGAATATGGACACTTACGTAGGAAGGGACAATGAAGCAATCAGCATCTGGATTGGCAATTCATTCAGGCATCAGGTAACAAGTAGATGTTGTAACGAAGACAAAACGAAGACACTGGGCATAGGGCTTACACTCGTTTATATGGGGTTTCAGCCCTATCCCTTAACATTGGGTGTCAGGTATTGGTTACCAATTACCTCCACCCAATTACCCCTTGCCACCTCACGTGGGAAGCAAGGTAATACCTGCCCACAGGGGTGGGCATTATTCTAATCAGGGGCTCATTTCCCTAGCCCCACTCCCAAAAGACTGGCGTCCCCTAGTCTGCCTTTTGGGTCCCTGGACAGGAAAACCTTTGTCTGGAGGTGTCATTTCTAACACCTACAGACCTACTCAAGTCATGCTCTTCTCCACCCTAGCATACATAATCAGAGACGGGGAGCCTTTGATCAGGGGCTTTGTTGTAGACATTGTGTCGCCCCCTGAACATTAACATACTGCAGAGTCAGTATCTTACCCGGGCTTTTATGCCAGACACCAAATACAGTATATTTCTACCATTATAGGGCTAGGGGCAAAAAGAATTTTATTTCTGGGTGCCCTAGAACAAAAGTTCCCACGCCAATTGGACGTGAACTTGACCGAGGCCTGATCAAAGCTCTTTTAAGACATTGTTTCCGTTTTGCGGTTCTGCGGTCTGGCTGGCTGCCAGCCCGTTCCTGGAGGTCGGAGTCGAGGAATCCCCATTGAAATGCATTTCTCCATTCACTTTCAATTGGGAACCGCCGCTCCTCCTCTCGGGTGCCACCTTCAGGTCTTCTGTGATATCGGGCCCAAATCGCCAGAAGCTCCATAGGATTACATGGGGCTCCAATGGCGACCTATGGAGATGCTGCAAAATGGAGACTGCAAAGGCGGGAAATGGGACAAAGGGCAATAAACATTTAAATGCAATGAACCCTTTCCCTCCCGACCTGATCCCAGTGTATGTGGTTGCTGCATACACTGTAAAGCTACAAACACCAATAATTGTACCCATATACATTTCTATCAAAGAGAACACAGTTTGCCCTGAGGCAGGGGAATAAAAATACATGAATTCCCTCTAAATGTGGGAATATGATAACCAAGGGACGTACCTTTTGGTTGTGAAGCAGGAGAACATATGCATTATAAGTACATTTCTGGTTAACGCCTCACTTCCCAGACGGTGGAAGGGGGTGCCTAATGGGGGTGACCCCTATAATACTCACTTGGCACCCCTCCCCTGTCACAGTGGACTTAACGAACAACAAAATCTGAAGTGTTTCCTTGACTGGCGATCATTTTCTGTTTCAGTAGTGGACTCACGCCTCTGTACCTCCGTCATCTTTGATTCATGCTGGAAGTTTTACTATGAATCTCGAATGAGTGATATTATTAGCTAGCTCCATGTTTGTTCTGCTTTCTCTTTCTATGTTGGTGGTGATTATATGTTAGTTGGTTAATGTTTGTTTTTTGTGATTGTCAGTCCTTTTTAGGTTCTGTATGGTCTATTGTGTTTAAAGTTTACAACTTTAAATATCCAGATTATTTATTTCCTTAATGATTAAATGTTGTCTTTTTGGATGATTTTAATACAGGTATATAACCTGAATACTGGGGTTTGTACACTGGGACACTTATAGTGGGATTGGTCCTCTTTCTCTGTTCTCACAGTTGGGTTCTGGTATCCACCTCACTACTGCCTTGCCAGATGGACTCACGTTGCTTTATTTTTCCTGTAGAGCGTCGCGTTTCCGTGGCAACAGAGGGGGCGGACTCGGACTCACTGCTAGACACCGGCTCTCTGGTGGAGCGCCGTGCTCATGTGCGGGAAGCCTGCGGACAGGCAGTTGGTTTTGCGCATGCGTGGGTCTCCGTCGGCGCTGTGACGTCACAGGGGGCACGACTTTCGCGCCATTGGGCAGCTGCAGTGAGGTGAGATGGGTGAGTACCTTAGTATTCATAGAGCACTTTTTTGATTGTTGTTTAACCCTCACCTTACAAAAAAAGGGGGAGAACCGGCGCCTCTAAAATATAAAATCTGACCAAATATAAAGTCCAACAAGAATGAAGAGGAGTCCTGGGAGGAATCTTCAACGAAGTCTCAATGGGGACAGACAAACATATAAGACAAAGATAAAAAAAGACAAAAGAAAAAAGATCATAGTGTAACTTACAAAACAAACAAAAAGCACTGAAAGGATTGATAAAAGGATTATTACAAATTTAATACAATGTAAAATAAATGAAACAACATACACATGTATGTGGGCTAGAGACACTAATAAGGCTGTAACATCCGGTAGGGGTAAAATTGGAAACCTACTTACAGCAATGCTGAAAAGTAAAAGCCCGTAGAGCAACTTGTCTTTAAATTCGGACCAAATCCTCTGCAAATGTGGAAACTGCAGCCTTCAGGGATCCACACCGCTGGAACAACCGCTGCTAAACCACACACAGACCTTGGAGTGAGTGGGATGTATGTATAACGGGTTTCCCCCCCCCCCCCCAATCGCAGATTTAGTGTGGGGTGAAGGAGAACATACAATGTTACTCGGGTGTGGTGCATTACCTGTTGGCTCGCAGGAGGGCTGAGCTTCCGCCACGGGGAACCTGGGGCAATTATACTAGGGGTACTCACTTACAACGATGCAGCGCCTCCACCTGCGATGGCTCCCACCAGAGGGGGAGTGGTACCTCGCAGGACAATCACTAATAATCAATTCTCACACACAATGATATATAATAACTAATACTATTTACTTAGGAACATAAGATAACACATATCATGACAGGTGTCCCTCTCACGAGGAGACACTAACTGCGACGTCTCGCAGGACGCTTCCCCAACACCAGGTGATCCCACCCAGTGTCCAAAGAACCCCACCCAATGTCCCGTACTCTTGCAGAGAGAGTCAATGGGTGACTGCACAGTCACTATTTATACTAAGGGCCCGTTGGTGCACTTGTGTACACTGGCGACACACTTTATTCGAGCTCGGCTAGTCCCACGAATTCGGGTATACCCGGGTGTATTGAGGTTTGTGACTGTTTTCTGCCCGAGTGCATTGAGGTATTTTCCAAGCAGGGATTGAAGCATTTTATTCCCGCTGGCTGCAATACTGCACAGTATATATATATATATACTGCATTACAATTCATGAATTTATGCCATCTGGTAGACACGCGAAGCATTGCAGCCTATTAAATCCTAATCATTATCATTTAACAGATCAGCCGCCCGTCAGCCAGGCATGAACCCAGGCTGGGAAGGCAAACGCAACGGGGCTTGTCAGAGGTGAGGAGCGGCGCATTCCAGGTATCTGCCAGGTACATACTGGGTATTTGCTCGAATAAAGTGTGTCGGTGCAGTATTAGATAGTACCTGCCGAGCACTCCCGTGCTCGGATCTCCAACTGGCTTCACAAAGGATCAGTCGTGTGATGGTTCCGTCTGATCCCACACCGGACTCCTTGCACGCGGACCGCCAGTGCGGTCCCAACCTGGAAACCGTCTCTTAGGACCCCAACTTGGATCCGAACCTCTCAGCAGGAACCGCAGCGTCCGCTGTGTCCCTATCTAATCTACCCTACTGTGACAGGATCCCTAACATAGGACCTGTCCCTACAGCACTAAGTGACACGCGCTTTACTATAGGCCGTCCCTACAGCACAGCAACCTGTAATGGCTTTGGGGAAACTCCTAGGGGCCTACAGGGGTAGCCTATCTTATGCAGGGGTCCTTGACCCCCTGCACCCGCACTACCTCCTCCCGAACTACCCAAGTCCCCTCAGCCTCACTATTACCTAACGGGTCCCAGCGCCTACAGCAGCAAGCTGTAGCTCACTGGATGCTGGCAGCCAACGTGCTGCGCAACAAGGTGCCTGCCTGTCAGACCTCACAGCACTGACAGCCGTGACTCTGACAAGGCAGCACTATACTAAGGGCAGCGTCCCTATCTTGGGCCTCCCTCAGCACTTACCCACTAACCTAGTGGGGAGTTGGGGCCTACCTGGGGTGTGGGTACCTATATGGGTGCAGGAGCTGCTCTCGCTCCCTGCACCCTTCCTTCCCTCACAGCTCCCTGACTCCAACTTGCAAACCTGCGTGACAGGGTCCCTTAACCTAGGGCAGTCCCTGGCAACACTCACTGTAATGGGGTACTTAGCTACCTTGGGCCCTGGGGGTGCTGGCCTAGTACAGGGAGTCCCTGACTCCCGTACCCTACCTCCTTCCCTGGGCTGCTCCTGTCTCTGACTCACTGGCGTGGGCTCAGCGCGCGAATTGTATCCACTTGCCTGCCTGGAGATCCTGGGCCCTATTGGCTCCCTGGCATCACGTGGGGCGCGCAGAGGCTCCTGGGATCTGTAGTCCCTGCCTAGAGCCTTCCCTAACAGGCTAGGGCTTCGCGGGCTTTTGGTGAGCTGGTCTGCGCCTGCGCGATCTATCTGGGGCTGCCGTAACCTCTCCTGGGCTTTCCCTACCCTCGCGCGACTGCTCCCTCCCTCTGCACTACCTTCTGCGCATGCGCGACTCTGTCGGGCCGTCGGGGGCTCACTGCGCATGCGCGAACTGGCGCAACATGGCGGCGCCCTCACCGCCCGGCTCCGAGAGCGCCGGAATCCCCGTGACGCGCGTGCGGCCCTGGCAACTGGCCGCACGCGTCCCCGGCAACCCCCGAGCCGGGACCTGACCGCCCTCACCCCTGCTATCGCTGTACGGAGCCGCCATTGGACGCGGCGGCCCCCGCGATCGGCAGCTAGGTGAGGGGGGCACAGACAGGCTGGGGAGACATGGCTACAGTTGTTTCATTTATTTTACATTGTATTAAATTTGTAATAATCCTTTTATCAATCCTTTCAGTGCTTTTTGTTTGTTTTGTAAGTTACACTATGATCTTTTTTCTTTTGTCTTTTTTTATCTTTGTCTTATATGTTTGTCTGTCCCCATTGAGACTTCGTTGAAGATTCCTCCCAGGACTCCTCTTCATTCTTGTTGGACTTTATATTTGGTCAGATTTTATATTTTAGAGGCGCCGGTTCTCCCCCTTTTTTTGTATTATTTGCACTGGTTTGTGTTAACCTTTTACCTAGGCAGCCCTCACTTTAAATGTAAAGCATATTGTATATAATACTGTCACTTATTTTGTGTCATTTTTCACAGTCACCGCATCAGCGCTTATTACACTGCTCTTTCCCTTAACCCTCACCCTGACAAAGACTGCATGGCAGGTGCAATGGTGGTTGTTTTTTTGCTAAATAAATCCCTTAATGATTGAGTCTGTGTGCCTGTATACAGCAGGAAACAGCTCTAATGATAAAGCCATGGCTAGAAAGTATAGGAAGCTCATTTGCATATCACTACCCAGAATACTCATCTATATTTTAACAACTATATGATATGTGACAATGAGATAACACGTGATTTTCATATACTGTAATATGTAAACTAATAATTAGGAAAGATAATTGTTTTTCTTTCTTGTTTTTTGTCTTCTTACCCTTAAGAGACCTTCATGGAAATTTTTACAGATGCAGAAATCCATAAGGATTTCTCTCCCTTGTTGTTTGAAGTATAAAAAGGTCACAGAAGCAGCACAGGCAATATACTGTATCACTGTACCAGCCTGCAGGAGAAGGAGCGGCTCAGTGAGTAACGACACTGACTGGCACTGAGTTTGAAGCAGGGAGTTTGAAGCCTGGTTCAATTCCTGGTATCAGCTACTTGTGACCTTGGGTGAGTCACTTTATCTCCCTGTGCCTCAGGCACCAAAAACATAGATTGTAAACTCTGTGGGGCAGGGACTGTGTCTGCAAAATGTCTCTGTAAGGCTAAGACCCCGTTTCACGCGTCCGCACGGCTGTCTTGCTTGCCGGCGGCGCGTGCAACTCACTGCACCGCAATCTGCAGGAAACTTTTTCCGGCGTGGGGAGCGTGGCCAAAACAGGTGGGGGGAGGGTGCGGCCATGACGTAGGGGGTGGAACCGCCCCTCAGCCGTTCAGCCCCTCACACACACAGACAGCCCCTCACACACACAGACAGCCCCTCACACACACAGACAGGCACTCACGCACACACACAGACAGGCACTCACACACACAGACAGACAGGCACTCACGCACACAGACAGGCACTCACACAGACAGGCACTCACACAGACACGCATGCACTCAGGCACACACACACAGACAGGCACTCATGCACTCAGGCACACACACAGACACTCAGGCACGCACACAGACAGACACTCATGCACTCAGGCACACACACAGACAGGCACTCACAAATACACACACGGGGGGGGGGAATCGGAAGGGGGATTGCTGACACACAGCTCGGCAGGCGAATTAACCCCGTCACTGCTAGGGGGGCCTTCAACCCAATACTTAGGTGCTGACATTGTCCCGCAGTACATGAGCAGCGCGTCCAACGGCGATGTCCCACACTACAGTATGCTTACAGGTGTGTGTGTCACACACACACACACACCTCCCGTGGCGAAGTGGAGAGAGTCTGTGGGAGGGAGCAGGGGGACACCCTTGGTGCTGCAGAGTTTATTTAAAATCGCTGCTTTCCCCCCATCCTCTCCTCCCCGCAGCCTCCCCTCCTCATTGGCTCACAGCCACACCAAGTGACGCGTCGACGCTTGGGATTACAATTCTCTTGCATCCCCTGGCGGCTGACGCGTCACAGCGTGTAGTGAGCCGTGCAGGGATTAGGGACTGGGACCTGCTCGGGAGAATAACATCAGATGGTGCGTAGCGCGCGCCGCCGGACGCAGCGGGACCAAAGCCAAAAGCGCTATGTAAAACTAGCAGCGCTATACAAGAACAAACAATTATTAGAATTATTATTAATCTCAACACTATAACACACCACTCTGATTTAGGACTAGCACACATGTATATGTATATATATATATAGTGCAGAATAAATGAGTTCTTCAGTATTAGGTGATACCTTTTTGGACTAACAATTTATGTCATAGGACAAGCTTTCGAGAGATCTCCTCTCTTCTTCAGGTCCCGCAATACTGATATACAAAGGATTCTATGGCTAATAATACTGATATACAAAGGGTTCTATGGCTAATAATACTGATATACAAAGGATTCTATGGCTAATAATACTGATATACAAAGGGTTCTATGGCTAATAATACTGATATACAAAGGGTTCTATGGCTAAAACAATGTAGAGAAACAAACAAACAAAAAAAAACAACAGCTATGTACTTAGATAAGGTAGGGTGTTAAAAGTGTTTGAAGCCAGGGGACGGTGACAAGGGAAGGTGGGGAGGGGGAGGGATGCTGGGGGGGGGGGGAGAGAAACTGTTGATAAGAATGGAGGCAAGCAGGATAATTACAAACAATTTTGAAACCAGCCAAAAACTACAAGGAAGAATGAATATGCACAGACACTCTATACTCCATCACGAAGAAGGAAGATACTGCTCACCTGTGGGACATCACTTCTCACAACCAGATCATTCCATAAATGATTTAAAAATCAAAATCCTCAATGGAATGTTTAAACGCACCCAAGAACGGAAAACATTTGAACTCAGAATGATAAGACTCTTTGACACCAAAACCAAAGGACTTAATGCGGACATGGGTTTTCTCACACCCTATCAAAATTGTTTGTAGTTATCCTGCTTGCCTCCATTCTTATCAACACTTTATCTCCCCCCCCCCCCCCCCCCCCCCCCCCCCCCCCCCCCCCCCCCCAGTTGGATGATGACGAGTGTGTTGTGTGTTGTAATTGTTGTAATACCTAATGATGGAGAGCCCACAGTATCTCAGTGCTATACAAAAGGGGTGTGTGGAGTGGGAGTTTAATATAAATGGTGTGGGTAGGTGTGGAAATATGGGAGATAGTGCTATACTAACTTCTATGGAATATTTGTGAGACGAAAGACAGGCCTCATGATGAGGGTAGTGCGGGGTGCGCCCTATTGGTGTTATGGGATGGAAAAACAAGGAGTTATTAGTTGTGTAATCGAGACAGCATAACAGTGGTGTGCATACATATGAGGCAATATGTAACAGACTGGTCTTTTCGCGCTCATGGACGAAGAGAGTTTCACTTTGTGTCAGTAATGACTCATAAAATTTTCGATCTCCTGTTTACTGAGACCACCGTGTAATGTCTCGTAACAGGTGTCATAAAGTTGTATTCGTGAAACTCGTCTCTCTGTTCGGATGTTTTTAAGATTAACCTTTGAGTATGGCAACCCCAATCTGTTCATCTTATTGTGCCAGAGTCAAGAAATGTATCGCCTGACGTACACTGTCTTGTATAATATCAGAAAATAGCCGTGTTAGTCCAGTTGCGATAGTGCAAGAATAAATGAGTTCTTCACTTGTGTGTTGTAATTATCCTGGTTGCCCTCAGTCTTATCAACACTTTCGCTCTTTCTCCGCCCCCCCCCCCCCCAGCATCCCTCACCTTCCCTTGTCACCGTCCCCTGGCTTCAAACACTTTTAACACCCTACCTTATCTACAGTACATATCTGTTGTTTTTTTTTGTTTCTCTACACTGTTTTAGCCATTGAATCCTTTGTATATCAGTATTGCTTGACCTGAAGAAGAGAGGAGAACTCTCGAAAGCTTGTCCTATGACATAAATTGTTAGTCCAATTAAAAAGGTATCACCTAATACTGAAGAACTCATTTATTCTGCACTCTATGGGGCCTATGCAGAGAGCAGCGCTATTTCGAAATTCGCCATTTTTTGGAGAAAATCACGCAGAAAGCAGCAGAAAATGGCGAGTTCCGAAAAACGCGCCAATTTTTCTTTTCTATTTGTAAAACTCGCCTCGCGGCTGGCGAGAACCTCAATCTCGCCAGTTTTAAAAATATCCGTATGCAGAGAGGCGCGAACGGCATCTAGCGGCTGTTCGCGCCAATAAAATGGCGCGATTGTCTCCGTTTTGCCTCGCCAAAAAAAACTGCCGCTCGCGGCCATTGCAAAGGGGAAAAATAAGGCGCGAATTTGTTTTAACACATTTCTGAAGCGCGCATCTCGCCAATTTAAACTCGCCACACGCATCCATGTTAAACATAGCAGAATTCGCACTTTTCTGCATATGGAGATTAAAACTCTCCAAAAAAGCTACTTTTTAATAAATTCGCCAATTTTAAAATTCGCTGCTCTCTGCATAGGCCCCTATATATCTTAATATATAAAATCGAAAGGTTGGTACTAGCTGCGGTGAATCTGATTGGTCCTCAGCCTCTGGCCAATCACATTGCTGGCTCTTACGTCACCCAACTGCCACTCTCTTCCCCCTCGGCCTCACCACACACACACACACCACACACACACACACACACAATATCCCTCTGTCCTCTTCCCCCCTCCCCCCCCCATCACACTCTCACGTGCGCCGCCCTGCACCGGCTCCCGGACAGAGGGGAAGCGCGGCGCGGCCCTCCTGCGCCAGCCTCCATTGCTCCCTTCCCTCCCCGGCGCTCCCTTCCGTCCACGGCGCTCAGTGGCCACGCGGCCCAGGACATGGCCGCAGGGGGGTCAAGCAGCCTTCTCGGATCTGCGCCAGTCCCACTCCGCCACCTCTCACTCCCGTCGTGTGTGTGTGGAGGGGGACATTTTACTCCTGCCAACAATTTGTGTCTCACTTTCACCCCCCCTACCCCTGCCTTTCACCCCTCCCTACCCCTGCCTTTCACACACACACCCCTACCCCTGCCTTTCACACCCCCACCTCATTTTCACCCCTTCCCTTCACCCCCCCACCCCTGCCCTTCACCCCCCCACCCCTGCCCTTCACCCCCCCACCCCTGCCCTTTTAGTCCAGTTGTGATAGTGCAGAATAAATTAGTTCTTCAGTATTAGGTGATACCTTTTTTATTTGGACTAACAATTTACACAATTTACAATTTAAACTCATACATTGTTAGTCCAAATTAAAAAGGTATCGCCTAATACTGAAGAACTCATTGATTCTGTATATATATGCAATCTATGCCTCGTTTCCTGGGTGGCTGGGTAGTTGAGCTCCTCTATGTCTCATTGGGATGTTACATGGATAAGACTTTCTTAAACCACTCAACTTGTTTCACTGCTGCAGTTTCATCAAATGTTCAAAACTGATAAGTATGTCTGAGAGAGAGAGAGAGAGAGCAGGAGGGGGAGAGAGAGAGAAGCCATAAACAACAGCCATCCACAGTCTTACTGCTACAGTACAGAGCATTGAGAAGCCATGACCTCCTCACTGATCCCTGTGCCATCAAACAACTTGTCCTCTCACTCCAAGAACAAAACCCCACACAGATCAACAGCCTGACGAAAAAACAAATCAACTCAAGCCAGCGAAATGAAGAAGCAGTATGTGACTGTGTGGGAAAATGATATCCAACGCTCAAAGAAGCTGGAGACCTACCACAGCCTACAGAGAGAATACACTCTGGCACCCTACCTACTGAAGGTAAAAGACCCAAAGCAGATACAGACCTTGGGCCAGTACAGAATGAGTGCCCACAGCCTGGAAATAGAAACCGGCAGACACAGACAGAACTGGAAGCCCCGGGAGATTAGACTGTGCCAGTGATGTGAGCTAGGAGAGGTGTGTGAGAGACACAGGCAGACAGGGCTGCCAACAGAAATCATGGGGCCCAGGACAAATGAAAGGAGCAGGCCCCTCTCCCCCACTCCCCCCATTACGCACCTACCGCGGAATTATATTTTTGAGTGCACAACTTTTACTTAACTTTTTTCTTGTTAATAAAAAAACCTTACAATGCAATCTGTTTATTTTAATATTTTCAACAAAAGACAAAGATACCCAATGCTACATCCTATGTGACAAAAGACCTGGGGGGTTCAGTATGGGACTGGGGTGTTCCCTATCTGTCTTCTGTGTTAGGGGGGATTCTGATATCTCCTGTGTGAAGCTTGAGAGTCAGATCTGGAAGAAAGCAATATAGGTTATTTCGGTGTGGGTATAGGGCAGTTAAGATAAGACAGAGAGTGTGTTGGTGAAAGAGAAAGACAGAGAGAGAGAGTTGGGTGACGGGGTGGGTGACTGACGGGTGGGTGGGTGATTAACTCGTGGGTGACTGACATGGGTGACTGACTGACACTTGGGTGGGTGACTGGATGACACTTGGGTGGATGACTGGGTGACACTTGGGTGATTGACTGACGAGTGGGTGGGTGACTATGACTGACTGTGGGTTGGTGTCTGTATTCATTCACAGACACACACTCTCCCTCTCAGACACTCTCCCTCTCAGACTCTCTCCTTCTCTCTCTCTCTCTCTCTCTCTGACTCACTCTCTCTCTCTCTCTGACTCACTCTCTCTGACTCACTCTCTCTCTCTCTGACTCACTCTCTCCCTCTCTGACTCTCTCTCTCCCTCTCTGACTCTCCCTCTCTCTGACTGTCTCTCTCTCCCTCTCTCTGACTCTCTCCCTCTCTCTCGTCGTACTCTCTCTCTCATGCACTCTCTCTCTCTCGTACACTCTCTCTCTCGTACACTCTCTCTCTCGTACACTCTCTCGCTGACTCTCTCTGACTCTCTCTCTCTCTGACTCTCTCCCTCTCCCTCTCCTCATAACACCCTCTCGCTCTCTGACTCTCTCTCTCTGCTCTCATCTCGTCGTACACTCTCTCTCGTACAACCTCCCTCAACTCGTCTCCTTCTCTCCTCTCTCACTCTCTCTCTCTGACTCACTCTCTCTCTCTCTCTGACTCCCGCTCTACTCCCTCTCCTCTTCTGACTCCTCTCACCTCTCTGCTTCGCCTCCTCTCTCTCCTCTCCGGTCTGACTGTCTCGCTCTCTCTCTTACTCCTACTCTTCTCTCCTCTCATCTCGTCACTCTCTCTCTCATGACACTCCTCCATCTCTCTCTGCACACTCTCTCTCACACACCCACACTCTCGACACACCACCACACAGACCCACCCACCACACAACACACTCCTACACACACACACGTCAGACACCCCACACACACACACACACCACACCACACACACCACATACACACCCACCACGAGACCACCACCACCCACACACCCACACTCCTACACACCCACACCGCACACCCACACCCCACCCACACACACACCACCCAAACACCACACACCACCACATACACACCCCACACAACTCCATCACACTACACACACCACCCACACACACCCACACACACCACACACACACCTACACATACACACTCAACACACACACACCACACCACACACACACACACACACTACACACAACACACACACACACATACACACACACACCACTTCAGACACTCTCACATACACACGGGCATCGAACAGAGTGTATCTAGGGAATAGCGAGGGGGATCGGTAGCAGGTGGGGGAATCAGTAGTCCTAACTTGCCTCCATGCAGAGGAGGCTGGGGATTCGCCCGTGTCATTCAAGCTATCAGAGCGTCTGCGGTGCCAAAAAACAAATCCTGGAGAGTGCCAATCAGTGAGATGGGGAAAGTTTTTTTTTTCCCCTTTCTTTTCCAGAACGTGCGCGCAGCCTGGCGCATTCGTGTGGCGCTAAATGACTGTGTCACCCCCGTGGTGCTACGGGCGATGGGATTATCGAGGTGGCCACGAACGGTGCAGGGGGCCCAGTGCGGCCGGTGCCCTCCTACCACGGTGCCCGGATCCAGTACCCCTCTGTCCTCCGCTTGGCGGCCTTGCAGCAGACAGACAGGACAACTGGCAAGCCCTTGGGATATGAGACTGTGCCAGCATGGAGCATATAGGTAGAAGATGATAACCACTTTCCGCTTGCGTTTCTCACAATACTTCTAAGTTAGGTAGTCGTCAACTGGAAAAGTCACAGCTCTTATCCAGAATACTTAAATGATATATAAGAGAGCCAAAAATAGCATCCTCCGGGAGGAGAGAACCCGACGCATAACTGGTCTGCCCATTATATCAGCACATGCCACAGGCTGAGAACGCGCCATATAAACTCCCACACCCTCTGTGTAACTGTTACCCAGTAACTGCAATCATATAACCTACCCCCCTATAATTCATGTTACCCTGTTCAATTCAATTACCCTACCTCCCCCCCTGTTATTCCACTTTTGTCAATAGTGAAGGTTCTTTATCATCATGCCAATAAAGTTTATATTGATTTGGAGAAGGATTTGGGGGATGGATGGAGGGAGAGAGAGAGGTTGAGGCAAGAGAGGATTGGGGGAGGGAGTGAGGAAAGGGGGGGAGGGAGAAGGAGAGGGGAGAGAGAATGTGAAAGAGTTGAATGAAAGGCCCTGTCCTGTTTCTGTGAAGAAAGTTCAGACACTTAATATAGTTAGTATATATGATATATTAGATATATTCATATTAATATACTATATATATATAGATAACTATATCAGTATTGTATCCGCTCAGACCCGTCCTCCCGGGTGCAGATTGGACACCTAGAGGACTAAGGTTGGCTATGTTCTGGGGTGGTGCATACCTGCTGGCACAGTAGGCCTGAGTTTCACGACATGGGTGAAGGATGACAGACAGTCTCTGGGGTGAATGAATCCTCAATCGATCTCAGTCGTGGCACACGCTGATCTCTGTGAGCCCTGTCGGTATATGGTGTGGAACCTTTACAGGAGATTCCCACACAGGAAAGAGAGATTCCAGTCCTCATTCAGTGCGCCTATTAAAGTAGCAGCAGTTCTTTTATCACAGCACACAGCACACAGCGTAGTAGCAGAGCAATCACAGCAACACGCTGGTTAATCAGGTTAACAGGGTCTCTCTCTCTCTCTAGACTGCCCAACCCTCAGGATGGTCCCCCCCCTCGGGTACGCTTGTGACCTCACCCACCCAAGCAGTCGGGCTGCTCGGGGGGGCTAGTTCCTTCCCACAGTCCCAGCAGTGGTAGAGGAATTGTCCACATGCCTACTAGGCCTCTCCTTAGTGCCCTAGCTAGCTCACACACTGTATTACTGCTCAGCACTGAACAACGTACAGAACTCTACTCAACAACCCGTCCCTGAACAGACACGCAAACTAATGGACAGCCCTGCCCATGCATGATTGTCCGACGTCTACCTCCCTGTGCCTCTGCCTTGACACAATAGTCGGTGGCACTTACCTCCACCACTCAAAGCACGGGCTTGAATGTGGGGGGAAACCATGTTAAATATGGCAGACTGCCACTTTAGCAGGGTTATACCAGTAGGAGGAAGATAATAGCCGTATTTCTTACCAGGCTATAATTATATATATCTAATATATATATATATATATTATTATATAATATTATAAAGTGTGAGACCAAACACCTATACATTTGCTCTCGCCCACGGGCGAGTGGAATTAAACCCCGGGCGAGTGAATATTGCCCAAGAGCACACGTTTGGTATAGGGGACGATAGTAGTTTTTTGTTGGGCGAGTAGATTTTTTGGTGACTTTTGGTCAACCATGTTATTATATATTTATATATATATATAATGAAAATAGCTTGTTATGGCTGCGTCCAATAGATGGAACAGCCTGTCTGGGGCGTACGGACCCGCTCCGCGACTAGCCCCTGCATCTCAGGGATGCTTGAAGGGGGCTCAACGAGTTCTTGTCCATGCCGTGCTCAGGACTTTGGAGTTTTCAGCCGAGCGCAATCGTTTCATGGCGCTGTCGGCTAAGAAAAACCTCCAATCAGCCTGAAGCAGCGCCAACGTGACATTGACGTTCAGTGCGTAGCGGGCGCTTGGCCCCAGACGACGTCACTCCCGCCCACGCCTCACAACCACCCTCCCCCCGATCCCCTTACGTCGCTCACTTGGCGGTTAGATTAGCGAGCCTCTGATCTCTCCCAGTCTCTCATGAGGCCTCGGCTAAGGTCTGTTACGTAGTGCAGAAGTAAATGAGTTCTTCAGATTCGGTGATACCTTTTTATTTGGACTAACAGTATTATTCCAGGACAGCTTTCTAGAGTTATCCTCTCTCTTCAGGTCTGGCAATACTGATTAACACGGAATATATATTGTTTTTTTTACCTTCCTTCAGATTGATCACTAACTCTGGAATTGTGAATTAATGCGCTGTTTATGGAAGTCGTGAATCCGCTTGGTTTTTATAAGTAAACTAGGTTAGATAATGAGAGAGACTCTAATTCCTTTTTATCATTAGCTTTATTGAAGGGTCAGTCGTCTCGTTCTAGGGCTCTAAACGTCCCAATGGCTTGGTGATGTGTTTAATATAGGCAGGATATCGTCTTTTGTAATATACGTTAGGAAATATCATTATTTATGGCTTATTAATGTCGCGTTCATACAAAAATGTGTTTGAATGTTGTGCTGCGGATCCTACATCATCTCTTCCGGTAGGAAGACTGGTTGGGGAGACGATTTCTACTCAGTACACACTGTTAAAAGATACAGAACATATTCCAGTTATTTTTGCTGTGAAGTATTATGGGTTCCAGGGAATAGAGAATGAAAATATAAAGTCAGAAAAATTGGTAATAATAATTAAATGTATTGTATTTACAAGAAACCCAATTACACAACATGTTCCTTGGAGGTGTAATAATCTTTTCAAGGGTAAATTTTATATATAATATATATATATATATATTATATATATATATTATACAGCCGAACCCCTTATAACAGAATGAGACCGTTAATAATTTTGGCACGCAAAGACTTACATGCACGAGATCTCTCTCCTCTTTGCTGTCGCTGTCTCATAGGGCTTGTTGTCTTGGCTGCTCGGCGTTGCAGAGGAGGGTCAATGAAACAACACACATTTTTTAAACATTCATTCAAGCTTCATTGCCACGGACACATGACACACACCTACAGTACACCATCGTGTGGAATGAAAATGAATTTAATACATTGTATTAAATACACATGCAGGGATCGAACTCGATGACTTTCCAAAAACTGGGACCAATGCTTTACATCACACCACAGACTTGGTGTTGAAAGCTAAACCCTATATATGTATTATCTCTGCAGCACTCTTGCCACATTAGCCACATTGCCACAGTGCCCAGTGCCACCAGTTCCACATGTAACTGTAAGTTTTTCTAAAGTCTATGACATCACCGTCCTGGTGGTGTAGAGGTACGAATTGAGTTACTATGTAAAGGTCCTTGGTTTGATTCCTGTATGAACGGTATATTATATAAATGATAAAAAAATTAAATAAATTTTAAATATTATTAAATTGTATTGTATAATTTATAAATTACATTTTTAATTTTTTTAATTTAATAAAATTAGTCGTGCAGAGGTAAAGCATTGCTACCAGTATATTGGAAGGTTCTGAGCTCAAGTCCCTCCATGGTATTTTATTCTACAAAGGTGATTAATGTTCAATTCCCCACATGGTTAGGTTTTTGTTGTGTATGTCCCGTTACAATAAAGCATTGAATGAATGTTAAAAAAAATGTGTGTTGTGGTCATGTGACGTCGCGATCGCGTAAGTCCTGAGTGGGCAAAACTGATTTTTCAAATCTCAGGAACCCACGCTCAGACACAGCTATAAGCGATTCGCATCTTGTGGACGGATCTGTGCTATACGGTTGAGCTGTATATTACACATAAAAATGTTTTAGTGGTAGGCTGTATGTCTTTTATTGTTCTTTCTATGAGTTTCACTCGGGTCACAAACCTCAATTTTGACCTAAAACCTAAAACTGTGTTTTGGGGTAAAAATTTGAGTGTTTTGCAACCGGCTGAATAAAATCCCTGTGTTCGATCAACGTTGTTAATAGGTTTGAACATACTCTGATAATGTGATCACACTTTTGTAACCAACCAAAGTGTTCAGAACGACGCCACTTTATGTCAAGTTTGTTATTTCACTTTTTACTTTTCTTGGGGCAAAATCGCAATCGAATGATTGTTGGAGGAATTATTTTATTTGAAAACATTTTCAATAATGTTTTTAAACTAACATGTATTCATTTATGGGAGTTACTATTGAGTGGATAAGGGAGGTACCTTGATGGGTAGGCCAGTAGGGAGAGTATGGGGATGGCAACTCTGATGAGGGTAGGGATTATGGTGAGGCACGCTGATGAGTGAGGATTATGGTAAGGCACTCTGACGAGGGTAGGGATGTGGGGAGGCACCTGATGAGGTGGAGGATTAGGGAGGAAGAAATTTGGCCGAGTGGTTAGGGTTTATGGGTTAGCACTCCTGTGAGGGTGATGGTCTGAATCTCCTTGTTATATAGGATAAGGGATTTTGCAATTTTTCGAGGACTGTTAGTGAGGCACTACCAATTTGCACCATAGTGGTAGATGCACATTGCCTGTGCTTTTACCAGGGAGGGTGCTCTTCAGCCCTGTTTAGGGAACAGGTTGTGCTAGTTGAGCTCTGGAGGAGGCTTTCAATTACCACCTTTCTTCAGCTCACTCTTTGGAAGTAGACTAGCTGTTTAAGAGAAGTCAGTATGAGGATGGTGCGGCTTCGTCTATGTGGGAAGGGACACGTCTTCCAGGATGACCTTTTTCCAGCTGTAGCTTCATTTGGCCCCTACTCCATTCTGTTGTTCTCACGTGTGATTGTTGATTGCGTCCCTCTGACTCCAAGAACATTTTGTAGAGATGTGTGCGAAAGGAAATGCAGTATGCATACGTAGGGTGTTGTGAATGCATGTCAGGGTGATGATAGTGCGCTGGACCAGGCCCAATGTAAGTCGTTGTGAAGGTTGTGACTCAGTGTCCCTGCCTTTAGATACATCTTGCTACCACCTGCTACTCCCAGCAAGCATCTCTTGTGCAGCTCCTGCCTTCTCAATCGTGGGCAATGGATCTCTGCAGGGGTAGTATCTGGTGAAAGGTTCAGGAGGTTTCTGCAAGAGAGAGACATAGGTTCTTGCGATAGGAGTATAGATACGTATGATACAACTGGGACCGGACCGGGTACAGGTGAACCAGTTTGGCTGGAGAAGTGAGGGTGTACCATTGACTGATGGAAGATTCAGTGAGGAGCGTCCTGGAAAGGAAGGTGAGGGGAGGTAAGGCAGTAGGTTCCTCTCAGATGCACTGGTGGGTAGATCCCCAGCTATTATCTAGTGCCTTCCCAAGCCTGCTGAGCAATCACATTGCTTGTATGCACCCGCTGGACTGCCTACCTTGTTAGGGAGTTTTGTTAAATTACCACACCATGCACTGTAAGGATTCTTTGTGTGAAGGTGGAAGGGCCGGAGTGGGTGACCCTGGGGACAGCTGTATTGCGACAACCATCTGCATGAAATAGAAAGGTGACATCTTGGAGAAGTGCCATTACAACTCTAGAAGTCATGTGACGGCAACGCTGAGTCTACCACCACCACCCTGAAGGAGGTCCACCAAGTTTCACCAAGGTGGTCACCCACCATCTCAGACAGTGTAGCTCTCTAGAGTTTGCTCCCAAGGAGGAGTCGTCTCTGCTTTGAAACCTTTTTTTTAGCAAACCATTTTTCCCAATACTCACCACCCCCAAAGGGGCCAGGGGATGAGACCCAACAGAGAAGGCAGACGAGTGGAACAGAGCAAAGTGCCCTTAAATGGGCTTTCCTCTCCTTTGCATGGCAAAAATGTGATGTGCGGTCATGGGGTATCATCTAGCATGTGTGGCTGATATCCTGGCACATTCTGTTATCTGAAGCAGTCAGTGCCAGACTCGCAGCGCTCTTAGGACATTCATTGTGGCCTTTTCACTGCACTTTCCATTTTTGTGCTTATGTATAAGCAACACACAGAATAGATGCAGAAAAAGAATGTTAATGATGCGTACTGGCAGTTCCACGCTGATAAATAAGGTTATGAGATGAGGGGATGGTGGGGGGAAAGTGGTGGTGATGAACAATAAATACGCAACCCAAGCCAAGGGAAAACAACGCGATGATGATGATGATTAGTTTTGATATTATTCTGGTTTATATGTCTTTCATTCCTCCGGTGTGTGCAGATAAGTTGGGTAGTA
Organism: Ascaphus truei; assembly: GCA_036426205.1. Lineage (NCBI taxonomy): Eukaryota > Metazoa > Chordata > Amphibia > Anura > Ascaphidae > Ascaphus > Ascaphus truei. The sequence continues at coordinate 40,875 of WSYH01003402.1, forward strand.
ATGTTGTAGGAAGGTTAAACAGCATAGGCATCGGTTTATACAGTAGTATCTTCTAGCTTAATTGGTGTGGGTTTGCGAATGATGGTCCATTGTATAACAAGAGAGGAGGCGGATGTGCGTCGGGTTCTTTCCTCAGTATGTCCACGGTGGTAGACACCAAGCTAAGTCATGCTGCTCCCAAGTCCCTGCAGCATACATGGCCTTTGTGTTGGCACCCAGGGAAATCTTCCTCCTTGATGGAGAAGTTGTCTTTGTAATTACCACACATTGCACTGTAAGTCATTCTGTGTGAGTGGTGTGAAGAAGCAGGATTGGTTGCCAGTTGGGGACAACTGCGTTGCCAGTAACACCATGGGGTTCGTGGTGTGGGGGACCGGATTGGTTGCGTGATGCGACAGTACTGAGTCAAGAAGAACAATGATCATTATGATGTATGATTAATTGTGTTTTATAATTTTGGTCTAAACCTCCCTTTCAGTTGTTCGAATTTTTCAATAATTCTTCTGTTATTACTTGTTGCGGCCATTATTCTACCACAATCACCCGGTTTGTCCCTGGCTTGTTTCTCTGGAATCGATTATCGCACCTGACCCCGGAGCATTGAAACGCGTTCCCAGCCAGGGTTCATGAACCGGCTAAAGCCTCCTGCGGTTGATGTGTTAATTGATAAGGTTCCAGGATTTAATCGGCCTGCAATGCTTCGTGCGTGTCGCCAGATGGACATCAAATTCTATGAATTGTAATGCTATTATATTAATTTACTATATATAGCATAATATGTGTCTGTACAACAACTCAACCCTAATACCCCTAAATCACAGTATGTACACATACATACTGATATCACTATAATGATACTAATAGGCCATGGCGGGGACGTGGATGGGGGGTCTGAAGATGTGTTTGCAGCAAGAGGATCCGCTGCTCTCTCCGGCAAAACATCGGCCACATAAAAATTTATTAAAATGACCATTTTTATATTCATAGTGTCGATGTGCAGGCGGGTCTCCGCGACGCTGAATGCCGCGTTGGTTTCAGGTCCGGGGTACCCCGGCTTCCGAGATACAGACACCATCTCTGATGCTGTGCCGTAAGCCCTCCTGCATTTGAAGGTCCCGATCAACTGTTACCGCGCTTGTTCAACAAAAGCAAGTGATACGGCCACCCCTAGGGCCTGTATCTCGGGAAGCAGTGGTCCCCGGACCTAAAACCACAGCGGTTCAGTTCCGAGAGACCCCTGCAAATCTACAGTATGAAAAAACACATATATAATAAACACTGCATTGCTTCTTCCTTACCTTTGCGGCTATTTGCTACGGTAACGAAGCACATTACTGGGTTTTTAAAATTTTTTTGTAATATATTGTACAGTGAGCAGGGTTCCCGTGACCACAAATCAAAACTCAGGTGTACCCCCTGCTCCTGCACATATTATTAAATAACAGAAATGCTTCTCATTACCATAGCTGATAGCCGCTAAGGCAATGAAGTGGTTAACCCCCGGCCCCGAGGGGGGGGGGGGGGGGGGGGAATCAGAGCCTAACTTGCTCCATGCAGCAGGAAGAGGCGGCCCTTGCTATGCAAGCTCACATAGAGCGTGCTGCGGGCCAAAAAACATCCTGGCAGCGTGCCAATCAGGAGATGGGGGAGTTTTTTCCCCCTTCTTTTGCCGAGACGTGCGCGCAGCCTGGCGCATTGCGAGTGCGCTAAATGCTGTCACCCCGTGGTGACGGGCGATGGGATTTATCGAGGGGCACGAACGTGCAGGGGGCCCAGGCGGCCGGGCCCCCTGACTCACGGTGCCCCGGATGCCAGTACCCTCTGTCCTCCGCTGTTGGCGGCCCTGCAGGCAGACACAGACAGAACTGGAAGCCCTGGGAGATGAGACTGTGCCAGCAATGTGAGCTAGTAGAGGTAGAAGATGAAACACACTTCCTGCTGCGTTGCACACAATACTCTGAAGTGAGGAGCGTCAACCTGGAGAAAGTCACAGCTCTTATCCAGAACTTTAATAATATAGAAGAGAGCCAAAAAATAGCGATCCTCCTGGGAGGAGATGAAACCGACGCAGAACTGGCTGCCCATTATATCAGCACCTGCCACAGGCTGAGACGCCCACTAACCCCCACATCCCTCTGTGTAACTGTTACCCATGTACAGTGCAATCATTATACCCTACCCCCTATAATTCATGTACCGTGCAATCATTATACCCTACCCCCTGTTATTCACACTTTGGCAATACTGAAATGTTCTTTCATCATGCCAATAAAGTTTATTTGATTTGAGAAGGATTTGGGGGAGGGATGGAGGGAGAGAGAGAGGTTGAGGCAAGAGAAGGATTGGGGAGGGAGTGAGGAAAGGGGGGAGGGAGAGAAGGAGAGGGGAGAGAGAATGTGAGAAGAGTATGGAATGTAAAGCTGTCTCGTGTTCATGTGAAGAAAGTTCAGCACTTAATATAGTTATATATATGATATATCTTAGATATATTATATTAATAGTATATATTATATAGATTATTTATATATCTATTGTGTAAGCACTTATAAATATGTCCTCAACCCTCCTCCCGGGTGCAGATTGGACACCTAGGAGTACTAAGGTGCTGGCTATGTGTCTGGGTGTGGTGTCATTACCTGCTGCACAGGAGGCCTGAGTTTCACCGAATGGGTGAAGGGATGACAGGACAGGTCTCGGTGGGTGATGAATGCCGGTCAATCGATCTCAGTCGTGTGCCAACGCCTGATCTCTGTGACCCGTCGGATATGGGTGGAACCTACAGAATTCCCACACAGGAAAGAGAGATTCCAGTCGCTCATGTCAGTGTCGCCTTTAAAGTAGCAGCAGACTCTCTTTATCCACAGCACACGGAGCACACAGCTAGTAGCAAGCAATCACAGCAACCCTGTTAATCAGGTACAAGGGTCTCTCTCTCTTCCAGACTGCCCAACCCTCAGGATGGTCCCCCCCCCCCTCGTGGTACGCTTGTGTACCTGCCACCCCCAAGCAGCGGGCGCCGGGGTGGCTAGTTCTTCCCTCAGCCCGCTAGGGTAGAGGCATTGGTCCACCATTGCCTAACTAGGCCTTCCTTAGGCCCTAGCTAGCTTCACACACTGTTTACTGCTGCACACTGAACAAGCCCGTACAGAACTCTACTCAACAACCCGTCACTTGAACAGTGAACAGGCAACTAATGAGACAGCCCTGCCCATCATGATTTGTCGCCATTACCTGCCCCTGTGTCTCTGCCTCGACACAATAGTCGGTGGATCTACCTCCACCACTCAAAGCAGGGCTTGAATGTGGGGGGAATACCATGTTAAATAACTGGCAGATGCCACTTGTCAGGGCTTATACCAGTAGGAGGATAGCATAATAGCCCATTTACTTACCAGGCTTAATTATATATATATATATATTATATATATATTATTATATAATATTATATAAGTGTTCGAGACAAAACCTATACATTGCTGCTCGCCCAGGGCGAGTGGATACCCCGGGCGAGTGAATATTGGCCCAAGCAGCACACGTTTGGTAAGGGGACGAAGTAGATTTTTTTGTGGCGATAGATTTTTTGGGACTTTTGGTCAACCATGGTGTATATATTATTATATATAATATTAATAATGAAAATGCTTGTTGGCTGCGTCCAATAGATGGAACAGCCGTGTCTGGGGCGTACGGACGCTCGCGTAGCCCCTGCATCTCAGGGATGCTTGAGGGGGCTCAACGAGTTTTTCGTCGCCATGCCGTGCTCAGGACTTTGGATTTTCAGCCGACGACAATCTGTTTCATGGCGCTGTCCGGCTAATGAAAAACCTCCAACTCAGCCTGAAGCGCGCCAATCGTGACTTGACGTTCAGTGCGTAGCGGGCGACTTGGCCCCAGCGACGTCACTCCGCCCCGCCTCAAACCACCCTCCCCCCGATCTCCCTACGCGCTCACTGGCGTGAATTAGCGCCTCTGCTTCCCCAATCTCTCATGAGGCCTCGCTAAGTCTGTTACGTAGTGCAGAAAAATGAGTTCTTCAGTATTTCGTGTGATACCTTTTTTATTTGGACTAACAGTTTTACTGTCAAGACAAGCTTTCTGAGAGTTACTACCCTCTCTCTTCAGGTCTGGCATATGATTACACGGGAAATATAATTGTTTTTTTACGTCCTTCAGAGATCACTAATTTGGAATGGTAATTAAGCGCTTGTACTGGGTCGTGAAATCCGCTTGTTTTTATAAAGTAAACTAGGTTAGGTATAATGAGAGAGACTCATAATTCCTGTTACATTAGCTTAATACTGAAGGGTCAGTCTCGTTCTAGGACTCCTAAGTCCCAATGCTTGGTGATGTGTTTATTAATAGGCAGGATTCGTCTGCTTTGTAAATATACGTTAGGAAAATATCATTATTTATGGCTTTTTAATGTCCGGTTCATACACCAAATGTGTTTGAATGTTTGTGCTGCCGGATCCTACATCATCTCTTCCCGGAGGTAAGACTGGTTGGGGGAACTTTCATACTGCAGTACACATGTTAAAAGATACGCACTATCAGTTATTTTTGCTGTGAAGTAATTAGGGTTCCAGGAATAGAGAATGAAATATTAAATCAGAGAAAATCTGGTAATATAATATAAATATTGTGATTTTTACAAGAAACCCAATACATCAACATGTTCTTGGAGGGTGAATAATCTTTTTCAAGGGTAAATTTTATATATATATATATATATTATATATATATTATATATATATTATACAGCCGAACCCCTTTATAACAGAATGAGACACGTTAATAATTTGGCAGGGCGCAAAGGACTTACATGCACGAGGATCTCTCTCCTCTTTGCGTCAGCTGTCTCATAGGCTTGTGTCTTGGTGCTCGGCGTTGCAGAGGAGGGTCAATGATAACAACACCCATTTTTTAACATTCAATTCAATTGCTTCATTGCCAACGGACACTACACCACCTTACAGTACACCATGTGTGGAATGAAAATGAAATTTTATACATTGCGTTTATAATACACATGCAGGGATCGAACTCATGCCTTTCCAAAAAACTGGACCAATGCTTTACCATTACACCAACAGACTTGGGTTTGACAAGCTATAACCCTTATAATGTATTTCTCTGCAGCACATCTTGCCACATTAGCCACATTGCCACAGTTGCCCAGTGCCACCTGCACGATGTAATGTAAGTTTTTCTAAAGTCTAGACATCACAGTGCCTGGGGTTTAGAGGTACAGAATTGAGTTAGTCATATTAAAGGTCTTGGTTTGATTCTGTATGAGCGGTATATTATATAAATGAGTAAAAAATAAATAAAATTTTAAATATTTTAAAATTGTATTGTATATTTATAAATTATCATTTTTAATTTTTTTAATTTATAAATTAGTGTGCAGAGGTAAAGCCATTGCTCCATATGTATGGAAGTCCTGAGCTCAATCCCTCCATGGTATTTTATTTACAAAGGTTAGTTCAATTCCCCACATGGTGTAGGTTGTGTTGTGTATGTCCCGTTAGACAAAAGCATTGATGAATGTTAAAAAAAGTGTGTGTGTCATGTGACGTCGCGCGGAAGTCCTTGAGTTGGGCAAAACTGGAGTTTTCAAATCTCAGGACCCACGCTCAGACAGCTTATAAGTCGATTCGCATCATTGTGGACGGGATCGTTGCAACGGAGTTGAGCTGTAATTACACATAAAAATGTTTAGTGAGGCTGTATGTCTTTTATTGTAAATTTTGTAATGATTTCATCGGGTCACAACCTCAATTTTGACTAATAACGCAAACACGTGTTTTGGGGTAAAAATTTGATGTTTTGCAACCGGCTGAGATCAAAATCCCTGGTGTGTCGATCAACGTTGTTAAAAGGTTGTGAACATACTCTGATAATTGTGATCACACTTTTGTAACCAACAAAAGTTGTTCAGCAAACGGACGCCCTTTTGATAAGTTTGTTATTTCACTTTTTCACTTGTTTTGGCAAAATCGCAATCGATATGATTGTTTGGAGGAATTTTTTATTTGAAACATTTTCAAAATGGTTTTTAAACTACATGTATTCATTTATGGGAGGTTACTTATTGAGGGTAAGGGATTATGGGAAGGTCACATGATGGGGTAGGGATTATGGGGAGGCAAGGCAACTCTGATGAGGGTAGGGATTATGGTGAGCACGCTGATGAGTGTAGGATTATGGTGAAGGGCACTCTGGACGGGGTAGGTGATATGGGGATGGCACCTGATGAGGGAGGATTAGGAGGAGGAAATTTGGCCGAGGGTTAGGGTTTATGGGTTAGGCACTCCTGTGAGGGTTGAGTGGTTCTGAATCTGCCTGTTATATTATGAAAGGGTTTTTGCAATTTTTGAGACTGTTATGGGGCACCTACAATTTGGCACCAATAGTGGTAGATGGCACAGTTTGCTGTGCTGTTACCAGGAGGGCTGCTCTTCAGCCCTGTTAGGGAACAGGTTGTAGCTCAGTGAGCTTGGAGGAGGTTATTCCATTACCACCCTTTTTTCTTCAGCTGCACTCTTTGGAAGTAGACAGTAGCGTTTTAGAGAAGGTCAGTATGAGGACTGGTGCTGGACTTCGTCTATGGTTGGAAGGGATTGACCTGTCTTCCAGGATGACCTTTTCCAGCTGAGCTATCATTCATGGCCCACTATCTCCAGATCTGTTGTGTCTCACGTGTGAGTGTTGTTGCTCCCTCTGCTCAAGACATTTTGTAGAGATGTGGCGAAAGGAATGCAGTAGTGCAACTGGGTGTTTGTGAATGCATGCAGGGTGATGATAGTGCACGTGGACCAGGCCCAATGTAAGTCAGTGTGTGAAGGTTGTGACTAGTGTCCCTGCCTTAGATACATCTGCACCACTGCCTACCCCAGCAGCATCTCTTGTGCAGCTCCTGTCCTTCTATATCGGGGTCATGGATCTCGTGTCAGGTGGTAGTTCTGGTGTAAGGTTTCATCGGAGGTTCTGCAAGAGAGAGACATAGTCTTTAGCCATAGGAGTATAGATAGTATGATACACTGTGGACCGGACCACGTAGGTGAACCAGTTTGTGCTGGAGAAGTGAGGGTACATTGATGATGAGACAGGATTCGAGTGAGGGAGCGTCCTGGAAGGAAGGTGAGGGGAGAATGCAGTAGGTTCCTCTCAGATGCACTGGTGGGTAACCCCATGCTATTAGTCTTGTGCCCTTCCAAGCCTGCGGCAATTCCACTATGCTTGTCATGCACCCGCTCGGAACTGCCTCTTGTTGGGAGTTTTGTTAAATTACCACACCATGGCACTGTAAGATTCTTGGTGAAGGTGGAAGGGCCGGAGTGGTTGACCCCATGGGGACAGCTGTATTGCGACACCATCTGCATATGAAACTAAGAAGGATGACATTCTTGGAGAATGCCACATTACAAACTCTAGAAGTCCATTGAGGCAACGCTGACTACCACCACCCCCTGAAGGAGGCACCACAGTTTCACCAAGGTGTCACCAACCACTCAGACAGGAGCTCTCTAGAAGTTATCTTCCCAAGGAGGAGTCTCTCTTCTGTGTGAAACCTTTTTTTCAAACAATTTTTTCCCATACTCACCACCCCCACAAAGGGGCCAGGGAGTGAGACCAACAAGGAGAAGGCAGACGAGTGGAACAGAGCAAAGTGCCCTTACATGTGGCGTTGTTCCTCTCCTTTGCATGCAACAAATGTGATGGCGGTCATGGTGGTATCATTAGCATGTGTGGCTTTGATATCCTGGCACCATTAGTGTTATCTGGAAAGAGTCAGTGTCCAGACTCGCAACGCTTTAGACATTCATTGTGGCCTTTTCCTGCACTTTCCCATTTGTTGCTTATGTATGCAAAGCACCACAGAATAAGCAGAAAAAGAATGTTAATGATGCGTACTGGCAGTTTCCACGCTCGATAATAAGATTATGAGATGAGGGTGTAATGGTTGGGGGAATGTGTGGGATTAACCATAAATACGGCAACCAACACGCAAGGAACAACAACGCGATGATGATGAGATTGTTTTGAATTATTCTGTTATTATGTCTTTTCAATGTCCGGTGTGTGCAGATAAGTTGGGTAGTAAATGTTGTAGGAAGGTTAAACAAGCATAAGGCATCTTACTAACAGTGTATCTTACTGTAATTGGTGATTGAGGTTTGCGATGATGGTCCATGGTTATAACAGATGAGGAGGCAGGAGATGCGGCGGTTCTCTTCTCAGATGTCACGGTGGTAGACACCAGGCTAATAGTCATTGCTGCTCCCCAAGCCTGCAGGCATCACATAGGCTTTGTTGTGCACCCAGAGGAACTTCCTCCTTGATGGATGAAGTTTGCTTTTGTAATTACCAACATGGCACTGTAAGTCATTCTGTGGTGAGTGGTGTGAAGAAGCAGGATTGGTTGCCAGTTGGGGACAACTGCGTTGCCAGTAACACCATGGGGGTGGGTGTGGGGGACGGTTGGTGGTGATGCGAAGTTCCTGAGTCAAACAGAACAAGTTGATCTTATGATATGATTATTGGTTTGTTATAATTTTGTGCTTAAAACCTCCCCTTTCAGTTGATGAATTTTTAGATTTCGTTCGTGTTATTACCTTTGTGCGGCACATTATTCTACCACAAATCACACCGGTTGTCCCGTTGTCTGAGCTTGCTTCTACCTGGACGAAGCATTCCCGGAAGATCCGCGTTCCCAGCCAGGGTTCATGCCCGGCTAATAACGTTCCTGCGGTGGATGTGTTAATGATAAAGGTTCCAGGATGTTAATACGGCTCATGCTTCTGCGTGTCGCAGATGGAATTAAATTCTATGAATTGTAATGCAGTATTATATATTATATTGGTTTACTATATATAGTTATAATTGTCTCAACAACCTCAACCCTAGAACCCCTAAATACACAGCTATGTACACTACATACTGATATCACTATAATGATTATAATAGGCCCTCGGGACTTGGGGGGTTTGAGCGAGATGTGTTTGCAGCCAGAAGAGGATCCGCTGCTCTCTCGTCGGCAAAACATCGGCCAACATAAAAATTTATGTTAAAATCATTTTTATAGTTCTAGTGTCGATGTGCAGGCGGGTCTTCCGCGAGCTTGAATTCCGCGTTTTTGGTTTCAGTACCGGTGACCCCGCTGCTTCCGAGATAACAGACCCCCACTGATGCGTGCCGGTTAATGCCTCCTGTCATTGAAGGTCCCGTCACTGTTACCGCGCATGTTCAACAAAGCAGAGGATATACGGACTCACCCCTAAAGGGGCCTGTATCTCGGGAAGCAGTGGTCCCGGACCTAAAACCACAGCGGGTTCATGGCTCCGAGCGACCCCTGCAAATCTACAGTATGAAAAAACACAACCCCCTAGGGTGTACTAAGGTCTGGCTATGTGTCTGGGTGTGGTGCATACCTGCTGGCAACAGGAGGGCCTGAGTTTCCCGCAATGGTGTGAAGGAGGACAGGACCAGGTCTCTGGGGTGAATGCCTTCATCTGATCTCAGTCGTGCAACGCCTGCATCTCTGTGAAGCCCTAGGGATATGGGGTGGAACCCTTACAGAGAATTCCCACACAGGAAAGAGAGATTCCAGTCTCAGTCAGTCGCCTATTAAAGTAGCAGCAGCTCTCTTTATTACCAGCAGCACACAGCACACAGCAGTAGCAGCAGCAATCACAGCAACACGCTGGTATCAGGTACAGGGTCTTCTCTCTCCAGACTGCACACCCTCAGGATGGTCTCTGGGTACGCTCTGTGTACCTGCCACCACCCCAAGCAGCGGGCGCTCGGGGTGGGGCTAGCTCTTCCCTCACCCCCTAGGCAGGGTAAGAGGCATTGGTCCACCTATTGCTAACTAGGCCCTACTCCTTAGGCACCTAGCTAGCTTCACACACTGATTTACTGCTGCAGCACGAACAAGGACAGAAGCTACTCAACAACCCGTCACCTTGACAGTGACACGCAACTAATTGGACAGCCCTGCCCAGTCATGATGTCCCGTTACCTCCCCTGTGCTCTGCCTTCGACACAGTAGTCAGGTGGACTCTACCTCCACCACTCAAAGCACGGGCTTGAATGTGGGGGGAAACCATGTTAAACTATGGCAGATGCCACTTCAGGTTATAACCAGTAGGAGGATAGCATCATAGCCCTATTTATTACCAGGGCTATATCTATATATATTATATATATATATATATATTATTATATAATTTATATACAGTGTGGACACAACCTATACATTTGCTCGCCCACGGGCGAGTGGATTTAACCCCGGGCGAGTGATATGCCCAAGTCAGCACACGTTTGGTATAGGGACGGTAAGTAGATTTTTTGTTGGTGCGAGTGATTTTTTGGGACTTTGGTCAACCATGGTTATATATATATATATATATATATATAATGAAAATAGCTGTGTTAGGCTGCGTCAATAGATGGACAAGCCGTGCTGGGGCGTACGGACGCTCCGCGCTGAGCCCCTGCATCTCAGGATGCCTTGAGAGGGGGCTCACGCGAGCGTCCGCATGCGTGCTCAGGCTTTGGAGTTTTCAGCCGAGCGCCAAGCTGTTTTTCAGTGCGCTGTCGGCTGAAAACCTCCAATCAGCCTGAAGCAGCGCCAACGTGACATTGACGTCAGTGCGTAGCGGGCGATTGGCCCAGCGACGTCACTGCCCCGCCTCCAACCACCTCCCCCCGGCTCCCTTCGCGCACGCTGGCGTTAGCGCGCCTCTGCTCTCCCCACATCTCTATAGCCCGGGCCTAAGTCTGTTACGATAGTGCAGAATAAATGAGTTCGTCAGTATTCGGTGATACCTTTTTTATTTGGACTAACAATTTATGTCATAGGACAAGCTTTCGAGAGTTCTCCTCTCTTCTTCAGGTCGGCAATACTGATTAACACTGGAATATATATTGTTTTTTACTCCCTTCAGATTATCACTACAATTGGAATGTGGAATTAAGACGCTGTAACTGGTAAGTGTAAATCCGCTGTTTTTATAAAGTAAACTAGTTAGTATAATGAGAGAAGACTCATAATTCCCTGTTACATTAGCTTTAATATGAAGGGTCAGTCTCGTCTAGGACTAAAGTCCCAATGGCTGGTGATGTGTTTAATAGGCAGGATACCTTTGTAAATATACGTTAGGAAAATATCATTATTTATGGCTTTTTAATGTCTGTTCATAGCAACCAAATGTGTTTGAATGTTTGTGCTGCCGGATCCTACATCATCTCTTCCCGGGTAAGACTGGTTGGGAACGATTCTATCTGCAGTCACAATGTTAAGATACAGAACATATTCAGTTATTTTTGCTGAGTAATTAGGGTGTCCGAGGAATAGAGAATGAAAATATAAATCAGATAAAATGGTAATAATAATATAAATTAATTGTAATTTTCTACAGAAAACCAATACATCAACATGTTACTTGGAGGGTGAATAATCTTTTCAAGGAGTAAATTTTATATATATATATATATATATATATATATATATATATATATTATACAGCCGAACCCCGTTATAACAGAATGAGACCACGTTATAATTTTGGCACGCAAGGACTTACATGCATCGAGATCTCTCTCCTCTTTGCTGTCAGCTGTCTTCATAGGGCTGTGTCTATGTGCTCGGCGTTGCAGAGGAGGGTCACATGACACAACACACATTTTTTAAACATTCAATTCAATGCTTCATTGCCAACGGACACATACACACACCTACAGTACACCATGTGGGAATTGAAAATGAATATTAATACATTGTATATAATACACATGCAGGGATCGAACTCAGGACTTTCCAAAACTGGTACCAATGCTTTACCTCTACACCACAGACTTGGTGTGACAAGATAAACCCTATATATGTATTCTCTGCAGCACATTGCCACATTGCCACATTGCCACAGTGCCACAGTGCCACAGTGCACTATGTAAATGTTAAGTTTGTTTCTAAAGTCTATGACATCACACAGTCCCTGTGGTGTAGAGGTACAGAATTGAGTTAGCATATGAAAGGTCCTTGGTTTGATTCCTGTATGATACGGTATAATTTATAAATGATTAAAAAATTAAATAATAATTTATAAATTATTATTAAATTGTATTGTATAATTTATAAATTATCATTTTTAATTTTTTATAATTTATAAATTATGGTGGTGCAGAGGTAAAGCATTGCTACCAGTATATGGAAGGTCCTGAGCTCAATCCCTCCATGCGTATTTTATCAAATGTATTAATGTTCAATTCCCACATGGTGTAGGTGTGTGTATGTGCCCGTTAGCAATAAAGCATTGAATTGAATGTTAAAAAAAATGTGTGTTGTGTCATGTGACGTCGCGCATCCGGTAAGTCCTTGAGTGGCAAAATGGAGGTTTTCAAATCTCAGGACCCACGCTCAGACCACGTTATAAGCGATTCGCATTGTGGCGGATCGTGCTATAACGGGGTTGAGCTGTATATTACACATAAAATGTTTAGTGTAGGCTGTATTGTCTTGTATATGTAATTTACTTAATATTTTTCATCTTGGTCACAAACCTCAATTTTGACCTAATAACAGCAACACGTTGTTGGGGTAAAAATTTGAGGTTTGCAAACCGGCTGAGATAAAAATCCCTGGTGTTCGATTCAACGTTTTAAAAGGTTTGAAATACTCTGATAATTGTGATCACATTTTGTAACAACAAAAGTTGTTCAGAAACTGACCACTTTATGTAAAGTTTGTTATTTCACTTTTCTTGTGTGGCAAAATCGCAATCGATATGATTTGTTGAGAAATTAGTTTTATTTGAAAACATTTTCAAAAGTGTTTTTAAACTAAATGTATTCATTTATGGGGAGGTTACTCTGATGAGGGTAGGGATTATGGGAAGGCACACTGATGAGGGTAGGGATTATGGGGAGGCACTCTGATGAGGGTAGGGATTATGGTGAGGCACGCTGATGAGGGTAGGGATTATGGGAAGGCACTCTGACGAGGGTAGGGATTATGGGGAGGCACTCTGATGAGGGTAGGGATTATGGGAGGAAATTTGGCGAGGGTAGGGTTTATGGGGAGGCACTCCTGTGAGGGTTGAGTGGTCTCTGAATCTCTTGTTATAATGAGAAGGGATTTTGCCAGTTTTAGAGACTGTTAGTGAGGCACATACAATTGCACCAATAGTGGTAGAGGCACCAGTTGCTTGTGCTGTTACCAGGAGGCTGCTCTTCAGCCCGTGTTAGGGGAACAGGTTGTAGCTGAGTTGAGCTTGGAGGAGGTCATTATTCCACCTTCTTCAGCTTCACTCTTTGGAAGTAGCTCTGTTTTAGAGAAGGTCAGTATGAGGATGTGCTGGCTTCGTCTATGTTGGGAAGGGACCTTCTTCCAGGATGACCTTTTCCAGCTGTAGTCTCATTTGTGCCACTATCCTCCACTGATTGTGTCTCACGTGTGAGTGTTGATGCTTCCTCTGCTCAAGCACATTTTGTAGAGATGTGTGCGCAGGAAATGCAGTAGCATACTGTATGTTGTGTGAATGCAGGTCAGGGTGATGATAGTGACGCTGGACCAGGGCCCAATGTAAGTCAGTTGTGAAGGTTGTGACTCAGTGTCCCTGCCTTTAGTATCATCTGCACCACCTGCTACGCCCAGCAGCATCTCTTGTGCAGCTCTGCCTTCTCTATCGTGGGCTAAGGAACTCTCTGCAGGTGGTAGTGATCTGGTGAAGGTTCAGGAGGTTCTGCAAGAGAGACATTTGTACTTCCAATAAATACCAGGGACAAGATCCCACATTTATTATTCAAAATATGGTAGATTTAGTGTAGCTCGTGGTACCTTTTAATGGACCAAGAAGATTTTCATAGATGCAATTATAGTGTGCAGAGCTTTCCAAACCTCACAGGTCTCTTCTTCACCTGTACAGATGTTTTCAATCCTCCCAGAAGTCTTCTACGTGTACAGAGCTTTCCAAACCCCAGTTCCCTTCCTCACGTGTGCAGAGCTTTCCTAACCTCACAAGTCTCTTTTTTACATGTGCAGAACTTTCCAAACCTCACAGGTCTCTTCTTCGTGTGTACAGGGCTTTCCAAACCTCTTCTTCACAAGGACAAAGCTTTCCAAGCCTCATAAATAAAGGCTTTAGGCGCCGCCCCTCCTTTGTGACGCTAAACCAAATAACGTCACACAAGGTTGAAAGAAAAGGTCACAGCTTTATTTTAACACCCGCTGTTAAAATCACCCAGCCTGCCCGCCAGCCAAGCAGGATCCATGCGAAATGGGGGGGAGATCCTTGCCCAGACAGCCAGCAATCGGCCCGCTCCCTCCCCCCGCCCGTATCATGTGCATGGGGGGGAGATCCTTGCCCAGACAGCCAGCAATCGGCCGCGCCCTTTCCCCGCCCCGTATCATGGGCATCGGGGGGGAGATCCTTGCCCAGACAGCGCAGCAATTGGCCCGCTCCCATCCCCCGCCCAAAAGCACTGTAAAATGGGAGGGGGAGATCCTCATTCAGCGATGTTGGGCTGCTTCCCTCCCCTCCGCCCCTAGGTCACTTGGCCCAGCCCAAAGCAGGCGCCAGCCTTTTACCAGCGGGTGATTGGGCATAGGCCGGCCGGCCCTACAGCGCGGCGAATCCAGCCTGCCGCTCTGTTCTAGGGCTCCAGCTGACCTAGGCGGACCATCAATAGTCCTCGCCCGTTCTCCTGGTCTCATGAGCTTGGCTGCGCGGCAGCGCCGCCACCCGGAGGCCCCCTCTGCCGGGCCACCGGATCCCTGGGGCCGACACGCCCACCCAAAAGCGCGACCCTCTGACCTCAATTCCTCCCGCAAACTCCATTGATGTTATGTAGGAACACCTCCAAACCCTTTGGACGATAGATGTAACACCATCTCTTCGGTTGTCCAGCTGCCGGTCACCTGGCGGTCAATCTCTCTGTGCTCAGGGTTTTACGCCACAAGAGAGGATGAATTTGCCCTCATGGCCTATATTGTACTTTCTCTGACTTTCTTTCCGAGCCAATTTCCCCGGAACCCTCCAAATACGCCTTGGATAATTTCAGACCAAATAATTCCAACTCCCTCCACACGCGCCTTCAAGCAGGGGCATTCATGCTGCAACTCGTATAATATTACCTTCTAGGGTTTTGGGCGGGCCTAGGTCGTTTCCCCCCAAGGGCAGAACAATAACGTCCGGTTCCACGGCTAATTTTCAGGCCTTTCCAGGGCGGGTTGCAGATCAGCCAAGCGCATCCCTCTCTTACCAAGCCATCGCAAATTCACCCTCTCTTCAGAAAACCCCAGCTGCTGGCCGCACCGCTGATCCTTCGCCCATTCGTGCGCCCAATGGATGAAGGAATGACCCATGATCCAAACTTCCTGGGTTCTTGCACGGCTACCTACTGAGAGGGAGAAACATGTTAGTATTCTTGCGTCCGCACGCTGCTGTGCCCTTTGGCCCTGATGTAACCTCTATATGCACTGGACTTCCACCTCCCCAGTTTTTTTATTTGCTCCGGCGTACAGCCGTTCTCAGCTGCCGCTGTAGCGGCGCCGATTCTGAAGGAATGAGTACCAAATAAACTAGAATCCATCCCCCCAGCTGCAAGGCACTGCCTAAAAACGCTTTGAAACTGGTACCTTGTGAGCGGCGTCGCGTCCTGATGGACGAGGAAATTGCCCCCTACCTTGGGCCTATGCCTTGCGTAGCGCTTAATCAGCGCCACTGGGCACACTTTTTCATTACGGTTCCTCGTGAGATGAACCCACACTCCCCTTCCCCCTTGGTCGGTTTTAGACCTGTGGATCTTGCACGCCACCGACGTAGCATTAATAATCACGTTTGCGAAAAGCAAACCCACACCCTGGCTTGCTTTAGATGTTGCCACTAGCTCGCCGACCCTGAAGGCGCCAAAGAAAGCCACGGCAAATGCGACTCTGAACAGTTCCCTTTCCGCTGTATTGACACATACCTCTTTTGCTGCCCTCATCAATAACCCAAGCCTGTCCAGTGTTACCGGCTCCCTACCGTCAGTTCTCTTGGCTTCGCCCCTACCCCAGCCTATGAGGATTCTCCTTACTATGAAATCCTTGGTTATGTCCTTGCGGTTATGGAGCTTCAGGAAGAAAGCCAAACCTGCCAACATGGTCCCAACACTGGTCCGCGTCACCCCAGCTGTCTTCTGGGCCTGTAGGAAGCTAATGATCCGCGCGCTGCTACCTCGCTTACCCTCAACTCTGTCCGTTTGCTTGAATGCTAGCCATGTGTGCCAAGCCCGGAGGTAGGTTTTCCAGGTGCGTGGGGCTAGCGACTTCTGGACCAGGTCCATTAGTCCGATATCCCTATCTGCCAAAGGTGACGTGGGCACGTTAGACCTATGGCCTTTGCCGCTGGCGCTGCTCGCCTAAACGCAGTCCAATTGAACCGCGATAAGGCGTCTGCTATCACGTTTAATCTCCCCGGGACATGCTTGGCTTTAAAGTTGATGTTGCTGCGCATGCAGAGCAGCACCAGCCTCCGCAACAGCCGGATCACCGGGCTTGATGTTGCGGAGAGGCTGTTTACTGCTCCCACCACCCCAAGGTTGTTGGACCAGAATATTATGTGCTTGTTACTGAGCTCCTTAGCCCAAAGCTCTACCGCCACTATGATGGGAAAGAGCTCCAGGAAGGCAATGTTCTTTGTTAAACCCGAGTCTATCCATGCTTGGGGCCATGGTTCTGCGCACCATTCCCCTTTGAGGTAAGCGCCGTAGCCTAGTGACCCTGCCGCGTCTGTGAACAGCTCCAGCTCCTGGTTACTACGGCCCCTTCTATCCATAGCTTTTTGCCATTAAAGTCCTGGAGGAAAGCTTCCCAGACGCCCAGGTCTGATCTAAGTTCTTTAGTGACCCTGATGCGGTGCAGTGGTCGGGATGCCCCCGCGGTCGACCTCTCTAATCTCCTGCTAAAAATCCTGCCCATGGGTATGACCCTACATGTGAAATTTAGGAGCCCGAGCAGTGCCTGCATCTGCCTTAGTTTAACCTTCCTAGCACCCTTGCATTCCTGAATAAGACCCCTCAGTTTGATAACTTTATCCCTGGGCAACCTAGATTCCCCGGCCACTGAATCGATCTCGATCCCTAGGAATGATAAGGTGCTGACCGGGCCCTCTGTTTTATCCTCAGCTATGGGTATCCCCATGTTACGCATTAGCCCAGAGCTGCTCTCTAAGAGCCTCTTGCAAAGTGTGGACTCAGGGGGCCCCACTAGGAGGAAATCATCCAAGTAATGTGCTATAGTGTCACACCCCGTACGATTCATTATGCACCAGTGTATAAACGTGCTAAATGCCTCAAAAAAGGCGCAGGAAATGGCGCAGCCCATGGGGAGGCACATGTCCACATAGTAAGCCCCCTCGAACTTGCAACCCATGAACCTGAAACTATCTGGGTGTAATGGTAGTAGGCGAAATGCTGACTCTATGTCCAGCTTGGCCATAAGGGCCCCCCTCCCATAAGTCCTGACTATGGTGATGGCCCTATCGAACGATTGGTATTGGACATGGCACGCCTGCTGATCGATAGCGTCATTGACGGATCTGCCCTTGGGGTATAGGTGCTGAATGAGCCTGAATTTGCCGGGTACTTTCTTTGGAACTACCCCCAAGGGGGATATGATTAAATTGTGTATGGGCAGTGAGTGAAATGGCCCTGCCATGCGTTCCAGGCTTACCTCCTCTTGTTAATTTTTTCCCGCACAACGGGTAAATCAAGGCGGATTTAAGGTTGCGCCTTGCGCGGGTGGTTACCAAATTGGACCACACTGGAATGACAAAACCCTCCCTAAAACCTCTCTCGAGAAAATCCGCTGTCGCCTGACAAGGGTAGGCCTGGAGCCATGGCAGCATGCATTCTAATTTAATTGGCGTTTCCGCCCTTGCCGGGGCCACTATCAGCCTGCTTGCCGGCGGTCTTGGCTTTCCTAAAACATTTGTGCGCTGGGTGGCCGCCGCTGCAGATTGAACAAACGTGTAGGAACCTACACTCCCCTCCCTTTGAGCAAGAGTTTTTATTGAAGACCCAGCACTCTGATCTCTTGGGTTTACTCGGTGGTTGATTAGCTGGCCGCCCACCCGGCCCCCTGGCAAAGGGAGCCAATTTCTCCGGTGTAACCCGGCGGATCCATAAGTCCAGGTCCTTAGTGCCAAAATTCAGAACGGGGTTACCGTGCATCTTGTGCCTAAACTCCTCATCGTATTCGTGCCACGCTGCGCCCCCATACGTTTTGTGTGTGTCGTGTATCAGTTCGATGTACTTAAGGACATTCAGGCCCTCCTCTGGGTGCTTCTCCAGCAGGCAGCTGGCTAACACTAGGTAACCCCTTAGCCAGTTGTCCATGGTTTTATGCTTGTTACCGCCCTCATCGCCTGCAGCCTTCGCTTTTTTCTTGGCCTGCAACCCCTCAGTAGAAAGGTCGTATACATCTGTGAATTTCCCTTTTATAATTGCCTTTCTCACCTTGGGTGTAACCCGACTGGAGAGAGAGGTCATAGCGCAGGCGTAAGTGTCCTTACCCTTCATCGCTACGCTGGCGCTGACGCTACCCTCCTTTGTTTTTGGGGCCTTGCTCTCCTCCGCTGCCTCCTACGTTGCCCCGCTTGGCCTAGCCTTAAGTGCCCGGTTAATTCCCACTAGCTGTTTCTTTAGGAATATATACATCGGGGTCTTGTGTAGTCGCGTTGCACTCTCTGACTCTGAAATGTCGCTGTCGCTGTCACTATCCGAATCGCTAGTCTCAGTACTAGACATAGGATTCATTTCCTTACCCTGAATCCCGTCGGTCGGGTCAGCATCATGCGCTGACCCAGAAGTGGAGCTTGTCGACTGGGTGCGGTGTCGATTGTCCTCTTCGCCGTGCGCTGCTGAAGACGGGTAAAGGTCCTGGTCCGACTCCCAGGCGTGAGATGACCACTCATTGGCCGCCGCTTCCTGCTGAAACTGAGAAGACCCAGCCTGCGGTTCCCATGCAGGAACCAGGGGCTGGGTCACATTAAATCCCCCGACCCGACGTGACTCCTGGGTGGGAGGGGCAGGGGCCCCACGATGGCTGTGGCGGTTATACACTGGACCGCCCGCGCCCCTGCCAGCTGGAGGTAAGTAGGCGGGGTGGTTGGGTATGGCGTGTGGCGGTATGTAGTATGTTGGTGATTCACGGTAGTAACCCCGCTCACAGTCTGTCCTGTACTGTGAGGGGTAAGGGTGTAACCCCGCTCACAGTCTGTCCTGTACTGTGAGGGGTAAGGGTGTAACCCCGCTCACAGTCTGTCCTGTACTGTGAGGGGTAAGGTTGAGTACCGCTAGGGGCCTCATGGTGGCGCTGCTGCATTGAAGAGCCAAGGCAAAAGCCTGCCTCTGCAGACCTGCCTGTGACCTGTCCCCTTAAGGAACTCAGGCAGGGAAACCCCCCCTCCCCCTGCTCATAGAAGCCTGTGGAGTGAGAGGGAAGCAGGGGGAGGGGCCAGGCTGCAGCCCGCGCAGGGGAAGAGCGCCCCTCCCTCCCCTGCTGCTGCACATGGGAGGGAGGCGAGTAATGGCGCCGAGGAGCACGTGGACCCCGGCCGGAGGGGTAAGTGAGCAGGGGGAGCGGGCCCCACCCCCCGGCCGGCGCCTGGCAGCCCCCCCGATCGGGTTGAGAAATAAGGGAGGGGGGGACCTGGCCCGCGTGCGCCCCGGGCGGCACCTGATATTCCCCGCGATCGGGGTGAGGAGGTTGGTGAAGCTGGATGCGGCCGGGGAGGTGATTGAGCCGGGGGAGCGGGGCCCGACCAGCACGCGCCCTGGCCGGCGCACGCGGCACCAGATGGTTCCCGCTGTCGGGTTGGGAGGGCTGGCAGTGGGGGGTCTGGCCATCGGGCAGCGCGTTGCCGTCATCGGCAGGGGGTGAGCGGGCTGGCGACGCGGGGGCTGGCGGAGGAGAGGCCGCACACTATTGAGGGCGGAGCGGCTCTCCCCAGAGATCTGGTCCTCCAGGCCTGAAGGCTGGCGGCGTGGGGCCCGGCGAGACCGGGCTTGGGCAGGGGAAGGTGAGCGCGGGCGGTGTGGGGCCCGGCGAGACCTCGCTTGGGCAGGGGGAGGTGAGCGCGGGCAGCGGGGCTTCGCAGGGGCCCGAGCCGGGAGGCGGCCTCGGGAAGGGGGGCGCTTGAGGGAGGGCCTGGGGGCAGTGGAGGGGACAGGGGAAGGAGCGGACGCTGGCGGGAGGCGTCTGCGCTTGGCGGGGGACCTGGCCGGGCTGGGGGGATGGGAACGTGGGTTTCTGCCCGCACCTCTGCGCTGGGATCTGCGCGGGGCAGGGACACTTACCTGATCCTCTGTTGCAGCCGCAGCATCGGATTTAGGATCCAGGTGGGTGAGGCTGGCAGGGCTCGAGGGGTCTTCATACAGCGGGGAGCTGCTGTAATCCACGAGGCCGGTCATCATATCTGGAAAGATGTGCAGATCCGCAGCAAAATCCCGTAAGGTAAGGGAAAAAATTCCGTTAGCTCTGACTCTTCCCCCCAGGGACCCTCTCTTTATACCCTCTCACCCCCCTCCCCCTAGATGGGAGGGGACAAGCAGCCTTCCCACTCCGTGGGGGAAGGGGGGTTATCCGACCCCCCAGCTCACGCCAATCAGGACGTCGCAGCCCTTAAGGAGCCTACGACCCCATTTTGGGGCCTCTGTCTCATCATATGTACCGCTAAGACATCAGTCTTTGACCTTGGGCAAGAGACCATTCCCTGGAGCCAAAACATAGACTGTAAGGTCTTTAAATCAGGGATTCGTTTTCCTGTGCTGTGTTATTGTAATGACACCATGTCACCTCGTGCCCCAGTTCTCAGAAGGACATACTTTATGATCACATATTTCTCACATCATCAAATCTACAGGTTCACAAACCTAAACATGTAGAGGACACCTCAAGGTCGCAATCTCTGCTGGTCTCCTTGGTCCACGAGGTTCATACGCCCAATGGTCTTGTGAGTTCAAAAAGTGTCCTGGGATCATCAAGCTACCAGTTCACGTGAGTTCCATCAATCCATAGGGCCACATGGATTGCAGAGGCCATAGATGTTCCCCATGGATAATCTTGACTCTACAACTCCACCAGTCTCCCGAGTCTTGCAAGACCATTGCGTTACAGAAGTCTACAGGCCAATGTTTCCTCCAAGCCTAATGATCTCAGTATTTTCCTTTAATACTGTACTTGGTTTAGAAGTCAACAAGATTTTCCAGCCAATGTGACAATTTGCACAAGAGGGAGAATTGTGTGATTACAAAACTTCTTTTGTGTCAACCAGTACAACACATCATCAGGTGGCATTAAGATTAGTCTTAGATCTGAATGCTTTGGCCTTTTCTACTTCTTGCTGCTAAATATCATGTTGGGATACGAGTTAAAAGCTAAAAACAATGACATTCTAGCTCTGAAAAACGTCTTTCTGAAAACAAGATTGCATAGCAACCTCCAGCATACGAGAAACAAGATAGCTGTGCTTTTAACATTAGGAAAATAATGTCGCTGTAATTACAGTGAACTGAGATAAACAGCTCTGGAATTATCGTTACCGCTTCCGCTGTCTGTAATTAACATGACTGCTGTTAAACACAGAAGTTCACTGTCCTTTTAATCACTGCGAGAGAGAAAGTTCCAGAGATAATACCACGGTATTGCAAATCGGGACCCACGGTGCACACTATTAGAACGAAGGTTTACTTACAGAACCGAGGGGGTGAGGGGGAAGAGTGTAGCAATGAGCGCTCACCGCCGCGCAGTATTGCACAGTGACAACATACGCTCATGGTTACTTGTGTGCTGTAGATATGAGGCTGAAGCATCCAAGTCATTTACTGGCGAGTGACCCCAAGGTTCAGAACGGGCTCACAGTGTGACTGGTGTAATGTTGGTGGCGGGTGGGTCAGCAAGGCACGCAGACATGTCCACGAGGGATTTGTAGACAGTTACTGCAGACCAGTGGTGGGCAACTCCCAGTCCTCAAGGGCCACCAACTGGTCAGGTTTTCAGGATATCCCTGCTTCAGCACAGGTGTCTCAAACAGTGGCTCAGTCTTCGGCCCTGAAGCAGGGATATCCTGCAAACCTGACCAGTGTGTGGCCAGTGAGAACTGGAGCTGACCACCCCGGCTGTAGGCCATCAACATTAGAAATGGATCACAAAAGAAATGACAAATAAGGACCTCTTGTATGCCAAACCCGAATACTATTTGAGCTCTGGCTTTTCTCCTCATTTATAGTTACAATGTGTTTATCCCGAGAATAATGTTCTTTCCCCGCCTCTCACCTCCCAGCACCACTGTATTCTTGGATTTCTTTTACATACCCTTGTTTCATACCCTGGGGGTATTTATCATACCCAGTTTCTGCTTTCAATGAGTTAATTGGGGAATGACTCTGACCCGTGGATTGCGGTCTGCACGTCTTATTTTAGGGTACAGGGTTGACACTATTCGGCCTTACACTAAGAACTTGTGCCCACTCCTAAGAGTAGCGATTAGAGCCCTGTAAAAAAAACCAAGATGTCCCATTGTCAGGGCATCTTCCCCCTGTGTGTTATTCTCCTAGCTTCTCAGACCTGTCAATCCAGTGCCCACTTTTAACCGAGCTGATAATCACTGTAATTTAGAAATGTGCTCGAAATGCCCAATTCAGTCATTTGCTACATTTGCCAATTGTAAAAAGCCAGTTGGAAGCTGAGAGGTTCAGTTTAACAGCCAAGCAGAGCAATTAAAAAAAAAAAAGAGAGAGTTGTAATTCTATAAAGAGACAGCAAATTTCAGGCACAGCTGCTGTGCCAAGCTCTATCTCTGCCACCTTCTAAGCCACAGCAAAAACTTTCCTTGTCAATGATACTATTAAATAGAAATCAGTGTGAATCCACAGGCCTCACGCCCAACGCACTGGTAATTCTAACTGCCTTCCTATCTGCCTCTCCCACTCCTGTACCATTCCCACATTCCATTTAATTCCCTGCTCAGGGACCGGAAGCGCTAGATGTTGGTAATCAAGTTACCCATCGGATTTTTCCTGAAGACAAGTGGGAGACACATGAGACAGAGAGGACCCCGTCCAGGCCGAGCTTCATGCTAAGCAATAGAGATGCACACATTGGCCCAAGTTCTCTTCGCCCGGCTTTTCCTCAAACTTTTCTTTTTTAACGTTCAAAAAATTCAACACACGTCAGCTAGAACTTTTTAGCCCCCAAAAGCTTGAGAAATGTTATATATCGCGCAAAGTCCCATTTCACCAGAGAAGAATATACCCTGAATATTTGTATTGGGGGAGAGAGATGGGGGCAGGGGTATGATGCAGAAGGAAAAAGGGAGAATGAGTCAGATTTTAGTAGCGTTCCCATTGACATATAGATGAGTGCTTTGGGAGATATGTATATAACACATGGATATGCAAATGTGATTATTTCCCAGGTATCTTCGGGATCTTCACCGGTACCTCTCCACATGTTGTATTACTATATTGTTTTTGGCAGGTAGATAAGTCGATAAGTATCTCCCTCACGGAATTCAGGCCGGGGGAAGATTTTTTACCACACGTCTCTAGTACAGTATATAACACAAAGGAAACATTGCAGAATAAACTATACACAGTACACTGCCTCCTACAGTATATACAGGCATACCCCGGTTTAAGGATACTCCCTTTAAGTACACTCGCGAGTAAGGACATATCGCCCAATAGGCAAACGGCAGCTCGCACATGCGCCTGTCAGCACGTCCTGAACAGCAATACGGGCTCCCTACCTGTACCGAAGCTGTGCGCAAGCGGGGAGACTATAGAGCCTGTTACACATGCGTTATTTATATCAGTTATGCATGTATATGACGATTGCAGTACAGTACGTGCATCGATAAGTGGGGAAAAGGTAGTGCTTCAGTTTAAGTACATTTTCACTTTACATACATGCTCCGGTCCCATTGCGTACGTTAATGCGGGGTATGCCTGTGTTAGACCTCCTAATCTTCATTTTACCACTTCCTCCTAATCTTCATTTTACCACTTCCTCCTAATCTTCATTTTACCACTTCCTCCTAATCTTCATTTTACCACTTCCTCCTAGTCTTCATCTTACCACTTCCTCCTAGTCTTCATCTTACCACTTCCTCTTAGTCTTCATACCAATTCCTCCTAGTATTCTTCTTACCAATTCCTCCTAGTTTTCTTCTTACCAATTCCTCCTAATCTTCATTTTACCACTTCCTCCTAGTCTTCATTTTACCACTTCCTCCTAGTCTTCTTCTTACCAATTCCTCCTAATCTTGTTCTTACCACTTCCTCCTAGTCTTCTTCTCACTCCTTCCTCCAAGACTTCTTCTCACCACTTCCTCCTAGCCTTCTTCTTTCCACTTCCTCCAAGACTTCTTCTTACCTCTTCCTCTTAGTCTTCTTCTCACCCTTCCTCCTAGTCTTCTTCTCACCCCTTCCTCCTAATCTTCTTCTCACCCCTTCCTCCTATTCTTCTTACCACTTCCTCCTCTCCACTGCTCTTGGCCTCTCAAAAACACAACTTTTTTCATACCATACTTTGTTTTTTATAACTCAGACCTTTGGAAAGAGCAGCATTTCTATTAGATGACAGGTTGTCTAAAATGCTAAATTATTTTGTATTATTCTGATTTCCATCCTACCTTGGAGGCCCTCCGATGCCAGCAGAAACCTACACAGCATGTGTACTGCCAGGAGATGCTGGCTCTCTCTCAGGGTGCAGTCATTAAAAAACACTATATTTCTTATTTCTCAGATTGTTTTGCAGAATCAATAAAGGGATAAGTCAGAAATATTACTATATACAGACAAGAAAAACCAGAGAAGGGAACAGCACACTAGAAATACAGACAACCATCCAAAAAACGACGTTTCAGGCACACACGGCTTTCCTCAGGTACCGTAGATGTTTCTTCCCATATGGTTTAACCGAGTAACTTTACTTCGAGCAGAGACCAGGCACCCAAATGGTTACAATATCAGTGCAGAGAATACCTAGTCAGCTCAGCAATCCTACACAATGTAACAATGTTCTATATTTGCCATAATTACAAATACATTCACTTCAGCAGTTGGGGTTTGAAGGCCTTCCCACTTAGGCTGCGTCACTGCTAGCGCTGAGCGGGCGGCGGTTACTTACATATATAGATAAGTACCCGCTCACGCTGTGCGTGTGTGCTCGTGCACACACGCTCACCCACCCTCGGTGCTTAGATAAACAAAAAATCTAATTCCCAGCGCCCTCAACTACCCGCAATGCCCCCCCCCCCCCTCTGCGCGCACGTGTAAATGCAGGACACCTGGTGCTCATGCTTGAAGCGCTCTCCAAGCATGAGCGCGCTCAGCGCCAGCGGGGACTCAGCCTTATGCAACCATTGCGTCAGCTGAGCGGTTACAGGCAGAGAGGAAGGAATAAAAACCTGTGGATGGGGGGTGTTATCGTGCGGCAATCTGTGAGACGAGTTAACCCTCTGCTGCCCAGGAGTCAGCACATTATGGGGAAAATAAGCGAATACAATTTAACAAATGAAGAAAGGAAAAAGAATGAAGATGGAGGGATAACACAGGAGTGGGGGGTTAGCTAGTCCTCCTACTCCTCAGGCCGCGCTTATAGTGCCGGCGACGGTGGCGTCAGGCTGCGGTCACTGGAAAAATCAAATTGAGATGACTTCCAGCGACCAAGCTGTCGCTCCATCGCGTTGTGCTTACTATACGCGCACACGACGGGCGGCAATGCATTTGTCGCAACGTCGCGTCACTGGCACTATAAGCGCAGCCTAACAACAACTTTTATTTCATATAGTGCTTTTCTTCCAATGGGAGTCTGTGGTGCATTATACATGGGATTTTGAAACATCAGTCCCTGCTCTGATGAGCTTACAATCTATTATTTCTGTGCCTGAGAGGTAGGGTGACTTGCCCAGGGTCACAGGGGCTGCATGGGGATATGAACCAGGTTCCCCTGCCTCATGCTCGGTTTCCAGAGCCCGCGCCTTTACTCGCTGAGCCGCTCCTTCAGGCCGGGTAGGGCCTGAGTTATCTCCTCTGGTGTTTTGCCTTAAATGCTAATCCGGGACAGAAGAAAACGTATATCTAAATTAGTGTCACTTTGTTATTGATTTGGTGACGGCACCTAACATGTTCCATTTCAAACTGTCTGTAAATTTGCCAGCTGTTGGCAGCTGTGTGTAAGCGTAAACTGATTATGTTTAAAGGGCTTCTTCACACTCTACCAATTAGACGTGATGTTTCCCTCCATCATATATGTGTTTGAGCTGAGGGCTGTATTGCTGTAGGTATTAGGTGCCCTGTGCCTGATGTGGAGACCTGCAGGGCACGGGCAGTGAGACGCACGTGTATGGAGAATCCCGATTCTTTGCTGGCAGTAACTTGTACCGGGCTGTATATCCATAACTGCTCTTCTGCTACTGGAACATCTTCCTAGATATGTCCATGGACACAGTGGCTGAGCATGTCAGTGATGGCTGCAGGAGAGCCGAAGAAACGTGTAACCCCCACCGGCTCCAAGCGAGATTACATCAATGTCTCTTATCTTGGCTTTCTCAGAGTTGGTTACCTTCTCAGGGGGCTGGATTCGGGCGGGTGGGCTGTGATACAGCAATGATGGGCGACAGAAACTTTATTCATTAAACAGCAGCTTTATTGGTTACATCCACATACACTGGGAACTTGGTATGGACATAACTGCATTCTTCCTGGGGCTGTCTGAACCGACTTCCCGAGCTGCCGCTATCTCAGCCCGCTAGGGAGGTGCTAAGGCTCGATTCCCTTGGCTACCTACGGAAGCCCTCTTCTGGTTGAGATTGGTACAGTAGAAATCTATTACACATGGATCTCTGTCGGGCCTGGTGCTCATCTCCCTCTGCTGGAAAAAGAAAGGTCCCACTCTCAGGCGCTGCGTGGCAGCTTGTTGGGGTTCCTTACAATGCATCTGATCTCAGACACGCTATTAGAGA